>CAJNIZ010029225.1:0-12124 GCA_905231905.1 Symbiodinium pilosum | reverse complement strand
ATCCTAAACCCTAAACACAAAATCCGGCCTTGAGGAGCTCTTTCCGCCGCTTCAGCTCTCGAAAGGCTTTGATCTGCTCCGGCGTCCCCTGGGCAAACCATATCTCTCGTTCATTGTTTAGGGTTTAGGATTAGGGTTTAGGATTCGGGTTTAGGGTTTAGGATTCAGGGTTTAGGTTTTAGGGTTTAGGTTTTAGGGTTTAGGGTTTAGGGTTTAGGGTTTTGGATTTATGTGGCTGTTTGACAGCATCTTGACAGCCAGCAGCCGGGAGTCGCACCCTTTCCCCGGGGTCCGATGTAGCTGCAACAAACCTGGCATTTAGGTTTTTTTTTTGTGGGACCTTTTCTCCTCAGGTTTTCTCCTCAGGTTAATCCCTCGGGAATGTTACTAGAACACGGCCCTAGAACACGGCATTTAGGGTTTAGGGTTTAGGGTTTAGAATCTAGGGGTAAAGCTTTGTGTTCAGGGTTTGCAGGGGTGTTCTGGAATCAGAAAGGAAACTACCTGGAGAGTTCTCGCAGAAAAGGTATATTGAAACCACCGGTGGTTATCTAGAGCAACTCCTACATCATCAGGTCTCAGATTCTGACTGAAGTATTAGTAGGTAATACATTACCTATAGAACCCCTGTCTGTGTCGTATATTCCCTTGTTTCCTATGATCCTAAACCCTACACAAAGGACCCTTTACTATAACAAGGATTGCAAACAAGAGGCATCTCTTTCTGGCATTGTCCAGCCAGATACATCTCCTCTCACCACGGGGGTTGTCAAGATGAGTACCATGAACGTGGTACAGGTAAAGAAGTTTATATACAAATTTACGAACATATGTGTATATATATATATGTATACATCAGGGGCCTTCTGTTAGAAGGAACCCGAACCCTGAAAGCCAAATCTATGATATTTGTTGTATTTCCTATATATATGTATATGTAAACCTGCCACATGCTCACTGACTGTATTATGGATAACCACCTCTAATGACATGGTCAAAGCCTGCAGGGCAGAATTGCAGGAAACCCAACCCTGCATCATGGAGGCACTCCTTTCTCAGTGCTTCCACTTTGCGCTCTTCGTCCCTTGCCTTAGGAACCGCCAGGGCTTCTTGCAGCTTATCCATGCAGCCACGAAACTGGACACAGGAGCATCCACCGCAGATTATCCCTGAGCTCCCCATCCCCTTCCTGCTTTAGAAGAGCCAAGGTCATCTCCTGTAGATTCCACTGTGGATTTTGTTCATGCCTGCTTCTTATCCTAGTATTTGCTCTAAAACATTTAAAGAAAAATAATTATCCCTATATTACCCCTATAAGGAAGAATCTCTTTATTTTTCGGTGATCCTTAAGCAAATAGTAGTATCCCAACGTAACCCTAATATAACCCTAATATACTATAGTAGTTTCCATTTTCTTTTCCCTTTATCCCTATCTAAACCCTAAACCCTAAACCCTAAATAAACTATTACAGTAGATTCCATTTTCTTTTCCATTATCCCAACATAACCCTAATATAACCCTAATATACTATAGTAGTGTCCATTTTCTTTTCCATGATCCCTATCTGGAAGACTTATCCCATCACTGCAGCAAGCCTTCTCTAAGTCATCCTGCTTGCGCTTTTCGACAGCATCCGCAGTGATTGCTTTCCAAAGCCTTTCCTCCAAGATGGCTTTAGGGGTTTAGGGTTTAGGGTTTAGGGTTCAGGGTTTAGGGTTTAGGGTTTAGGGTTCAGTCAACACAGACACCGGCCTGATTGCGGATGGATGATGGATGAAAGAACTTCTTGTTGATGAAGCCACCAGCCTTTCCACCAACATTAAACCCTAAATAGTAGTTTCCATTTTCTTTTCCATTATCCGAATATAACACCAATTTACTATAGTAGTTTCCATTTTCTTTTCCATTATCCCAATAAAACCCTCAAATCATGCTAATATCCCAGCCTTTCCACCAACATTTCGCATCGTGCCTCGGCTTTGTCGGCTTTGGACTCTGCGGAGATGGCATTATCAAAGTCACAGCGTGGCCAATGACACAAACCAGCTGCCATAGTGGGAAATTTCAGAAAGTCCAAACGGATTTCCCGTAGACATTGCCGCGACCTGATCATCGCAGTGGCAGAGAACATTCGAGGAGCAAAGGAAGTCAAGTTCAAGCATCGTGCATCGAAAGGCTAAGGCAAGCACGGGACTGCAGCCGAGGCTGCGCTAAGACAACTGCTGCTAGTCCAAAGTATTGATACTCTCATTACTATACTCTCCTTATTCTACGATGATCGTACTGTTACGATACGAGTATTTTTACAGCACTATCATGATAAGCTGCGAGTGCATAAGCCAAATTCTAGTTCAACCATACTGTCACTTCTGCTGAGTAACTTAGATTAAGCTGCTATAGAATAGGTATACAGAGCTTAGGGTTTAGGGTTTGGGGCTTAGAGTTTAGGGTACCAGAATGTGGGTATATAGTAAATAATACGGCTTTGTTAACCCTAAACCCTAAACCCAATATAGTAACTTAATTCAAATTCCTGAACAGAGACCCAGGTTGATGGTGTCTGTGGAAGATCTGTTTTGAGCCAGATGGCACTCAGCAGAGAAAAGAGGTTAACTGCTTCGGGATTTAGGGTTTTGGGTTTAGAGTTTAGGGTTTTGGGTTTAGGGTTTAGGGTTTAGCGTACCATCAAGTGTGTCAACCGTTCGTGTCAGCAATGTTAACTAAAGCAGAAACCTAGTAACCTAGATCGTTGTAGAATAACCATCAAACCGAACATAAGGGTGGATGGAGGAAATCTTGCACCAGCCTGTATATCTCATGCTGTAGACTTTAATCTTGATTATATGGGCCAGAATCTGAATTTCTAGTATCCCCTTCAATATCCCCTACAGTAATCCCCTACATAATCCCGTGTCTAACCGCCCTTTCGGGGGCTCCTGTGGGGCTACTAGGACGTGCAAGACTTCCTCCACCCTCTCTATGTTATAATCTCTATATACCCCCTGTATGAGCTACAGTCATAATCTAATGGACATGGGTTCCTTATGGAGGACTATACCATGGTGGCATTGAGAAGGCTCCTTTCAAATCATGATCAGCATCAGCATAACCTGAGACTCCGACGAGGTGCATGAAGGCCTTCCAAGGAAGAATGGAAACTCACAGTACTGTCTAGGGTTGAGGGTTTGGTGACCTTAGGCCCCTTAAATGATGGAAAATCAAATGGGAACGCGATATCCACGGTTTCGGACTGACTCGCTGATTGCGAAAAGCCACTGGAGGAATGCAAACGAAAATGGAACCTACCTTAAACCCTGAACCCTAAACCGTGATTACGGCCTAGGGAATGGAAACCATTCCATTACCAGAAATGAATTTCTCGGAGCTACTTCAAGGATATATTTGCTCCTCCATTCCCTACAAACAGGCTGCAAGAGAAGGCAAACAGGTGAGGCTCTTGAAGAGCCATTCTCGTGTTATTGTGAGGTATACATATGAGCTATAGTCTAATCTCCTAATATCCCCCGTAGTAGACCCCTATATAATCCACGGTATAACCCCCTTTAAGGAGTTTAGACTACAGTTCATATGATACAGGGACGCCATGCGGATTCTGATAGAAACGTTTAGGGTTTCGGATTGGGGGGTTTGGGGTGCGGAAACTGTCTCAGGAATGATATGATGCTTCTCAGAATGCCTTTTTCACAAGGAGCTCATCCTGAGGCAAGCACGAAGCTAGATACTTTTGAGAAATCGTTGAACCGTGTCCCAAGCGCGAAACGCGCTGCTACCTGAATAGCCTTCTTGGAACACTATTCCAGGAGCAACATCAATGCTCCTATGCTTACCTGCCGTTTCTTTGTTGCAGCATCCTCCTCCAAAAGAAAGCACCCTCGAAGAGCCACCGAACTACGACAGTCACGGCCCCTGCTACACCTCTGCACAACCTGATTGAACCCTTTCATTAACGAGTCCTCCTGTCAATAGCCATAGTAAGTACCTCTGTCATGCCTTTGTAATCCCCAAAAAGACCAAAATCTTCTGCGACGGGTTCCTGAGTCCCGAAGAACACATGTTGTGAAAAAGCATACCACACCACTCTCAGGTCCCCGACAATATGGCCCTTTTGGCCACCAGCCAGCATGTTCTGCCCGTTTCGCCCCACAGAGCCTGGAGTCACACAACTTCCTACGAAGGTAAGGTTTAGGGTTTAGGGTTTAGGTCTTGGGCTTTTGCTGCCCTCAGTTTAGAGTTTAGGATCTAACATTCGAAGTTTCGGAATTAGGCTCGTGCAAGCCCTAACTACTAGACTGTGTCTTGGGATATGTTGTGCTACTTGTATAGAAGGGTTGTCAGGGATAGGTGGAACCGACGGAATGGATCATACACATGTTGATTTTGTTCAGGAGGCTTTAAACCAGAACCTGCGCCAGGATAAAAATTGGTCGTGGCATTCTGGCGAATACAATTAAATAGTTTCCATTTTCTGTTCCATTATCCCTTTATTCCCTATATTCCCTCTGTAACCCCTATATCCCTCATTTTGGGAAGCTATCCAAACAGGCCCGGTCCGCAGCAGTAAGGCCCATAAGGCAAGTCGAAGAAGAAATGCTTGCGGGCCACGCCGACACCAGCCTCTGACTCAGACCCATGAGCACAACGTCTTTCATTGCAACTCAAATGAGCTATAATCTAAACTTCCAGTATCGCCCTTTATAGCTTAATAGGCCCTATAATGCTCCCCTATATAATGCCCCATATAACCCCCCTTTCAGGAGTTGAGACTATAGCTCATATGAGGAATGGCGTTTCAAATCCAAGGTCTTGGCAGATTGAATGATGTCCTGCTGTGTCAGCCTGGCAGTCCAGACTGCGCTCTGCTGGGCTTGCTACTGACCAGCACCCCAGGAAACAAAGTGCAAAAGTCTGAAACAAGGACCTCTGGGTCTGCGAGTCATCACCTTCTTCTGTCTCTATGAAGCCAGCTTCTGCAGTTTGCAACACCTTCAGAATCACAACGACTTTTGCAAGCAGCAGAGGCATTCCACAACCCTCATGGGCTAAATGTGTGACATCTCCTGGAAGTAGACCCCAGCCTCTGCTTTTGCCAGCCGAAAGGCATTGTCTCGATCAGAGCGAAATCTTTGCTTCATCTGTCCATCGCAGCTGCATCAGCAAATCATGCAATGTGGAGCAATTCGTGACAGAATTCTCTCCTAACTCGGATAAACAAAAGCCCGATCCTGACTAGAAAGTTTCTTGTCATGCTTCGACACCACATCCTTCAAGGCAATGTCTTCTCGAGCATACCTGAAAATCGCCACAGTCACTGGCATGCCATTATAACCCCAGCGTGCATTTCATTTGCGACGTTCTTTTCCATCTGATTCTCCATTATTGGGTAATATCCTAAAACCCTACATAATCCTATACTATATACTCCACTAAACCCTACATAATCCTATACTATATACTCCACTAAACCCTAAACACTTCCTATTGTGGCAGTACCCATGTGGGTGGTTGTCAAAATTATGGTCCCTTTTTGGGTACTCTAAATATTCGGGGCCATATTATAATAGGGACCCAAAAAGGGACCACAATTTTGACTACCAGCCATGTATATCACCATTGAATTGCCTGAGGCTGCGACTTGCTCATCCGCTTTGCAAGGCCCTTGTCCGGCTTTGGGACAGGTTCCTTAGCATTTAGTATCTAGTATCTAGTATCTAGCATGTAGTATCTAGTATGTAGTATTTAGTATGTAGTATTTAGCATGCAGTATTTAGTATGTAGCATTTAGTATTTAGTAGTGAGTACGTGGTAGCTAGTAGTTGGTAGTTAGTATTTATACGTTAATAAAGAGTAGTTAGCAACTCGTAACTAGTAGTTAGGATATGGAAATTAGTAATTAGTAACCAGTAATTAATAATAAGTGATAACAATGGTGACCCTAAAGCCTAAATCCTAAAGCCTGGAATTCAATCCCTAAACCCTAAACCCTCCCCCCACCTTGAAGTTCTTGCCCTTTCCCCTTCCTTTGCCCCTTCCTCCTCTTCCTCTTCCCTTTCCTCTTCCTCGCGCGTCGTCTCCACCGGCCTTGTTCCTGCCAGCAGAGCAGGACCCAACCGCATACTACGTTCTACTGTATTTACTATCTTCTACTATATTCTATCACCTTCTACTATCTTCTACTATATTCTCATATATCCTACTCTACTCGATTATAGTCTACGTTCTTCTACGATATCTTGTTGTATGTTGTATTCTGGGCAATGCACTATTATAACTTCGATTGCACTAGTGTACTCCACCAGAATCACTGGTGTTCTTTCAATTATACTATATTAAACATAAGCCTAAGATAGCCCTTATATAACCCCAATATAAACCCAATATAACCCCAATATAGCCCCAATATAACTCCAATATAGGCCTAGTATAAGCCTAATAGCTGTATTATCTTGTTGCACAAGGCTCACCAACTCACGTTCTGAGCTGGACTGTGGATCACAGTGAGTACAACCACAAAAATAGACTCCCAATCTGCAGCATAGGGGTTTCTCCAAATTCCCTGAATAACCCCAGATGAGGAACCCGATGGGTTTAGGGCTTAAGGTCTGATCTTTTGATAAATTTCTTTATACCTTTTCGGGATCCCTAGAAGCCCGTCTCTGGGTTCATATTATTATCCCCCAATGATGAAGACTCAAATGGAAATTCTTTGGACGCAACTCGAGCGTGCTCTGAGCTAGGCGACCCTAATCCCTAAACCCTAACCCTAAACCCTAAACCCTAAATAGTACTTTCCATTTTCTTTTCCATGATCCCTAAACAGCAATTCAACTGCACATCGAAGCCTGTCGAGGCCCTCCCTTCGGGAGTGTATTGGCACCTGCAACACCAAATAGGGTTCAGGGTTTGGGGTTAGGTTTTGAAAACGAAGATGATTATAGCAATACCATCAGTTCTGGTCCCCAACCAACAAATTTGACCCTAGAGTGACAAGAATACTCACCATAGTAATACCAGCAATGAGAGTAACCTAATATATCAGTGGTACTATCATATTGCTATCATTAGTACATTATACTATTGCTATATTGATATTATTACTATTACTAACAATGATGATAATGGATGGGCAGTATGCGTACACCACTTGCTGCCGAAAGAGCCAGTAGCAAGGAAACAGATTTTCTCTTTGGGTGCCACTCAACGCGGTGGTTTCCCAAAAATTGGGGGTACTTTTAAAGGGGTTATATAGCAGTTATATAGGGGCTATTTGATGTTTAGGGTTTGGGGTTAAGGGCGTTTCCCACAATTAGGGGTATCACTTTGGGGGTCCGAATAATAAGGAATATACCACATTGGGGACCATATCGGAATCACCCTATATTGGGAAACTACCATGCGTTAAAAACTTTAACTCTAAGGACACGGGGGGATCATGGGGAGAAAGAAAGCAAAAACTAAGACAAGCACTTCAAGTTGTGCACGTATCTTCCTTGTTGGTTTGCGCTTTGTTTTGCTCGGCTTTTTGTTTAGATGTCCAGTTGTTTATCAATTCCACCGCCATACCTGCACCCAACTAAAGCTCAACTTCAGTCTGACACACCAGACAAAAATTGCCGGCACACTGACATGCATTGATTGGAAGCCAACTTCGGCATCACCGAAACACGCAACTCGTTCCTAGAAACCAAGGCACATTCTGACACTGCCCTTTTTTTCTGAGAACACAGCTTCGCCAATGAAACACCAGCACATCATTCACGATACCCTGTCCTACTGTTAACAAAACACAATCGACGCAGATCCATGCCTCGCCATGATCATCAAGCTTGATTACCTGAGGGAAGCCATGGAATTGCGGTTTGTTCTAAAACTCCGACATGTCAAAAGCTCCGTGAAACAAAACGTGTCAAAATGGCCAGCGAATCCACAACCAAAGGTGTTCAGCGGCTGCTTGTCAAAAAGATAATGCTCGCAAATGAAAATTGCCTTATGTGGTTGTGCGAAAACATCACAAAATCTGCGCCTCCTCGGGAGGTTTCACGACCTGTAAAGGCGATTGCAACAATGTAACAAGCCACGCAATGCAAGGTTTACATAGTTGGACACTGCAAGGGAACCTTGATGGATACATCTTTCGACATGCGGCTACAAAATTGGGTTGTCTCGAACCATCACCAACATGCGTCACGCAGGTGTGTGGCTGAAAATGAATCTCACCATTTTACGTCATGGATGTGCGGGTCGTTGGTTTTGATGAGTTCTACTGAAAAAGGTCCGAATCACAGCTTTCATTCATCTACCCTCCCCATATGCGACTTACCTTATACAGGCACAGCCAAGTGCCCCAATTGTACCAACCAAGGCACACACTATGTCTGACTCGTCAAGCAGTACACTTTACTTGCAAGAGTTTGAGCCTCAATGTTGTTGCAGTTCTGCCACTTGTTGCTGTCAACACAACAATATGAAACAATAAACTCGAGCCTGCAACCACGATGCAAATTCGGAGCTCTTTGTACGTAATGTAAGGTTCCATTGCAAATCCGAAAACGAAGAAATCTGGATCATTGCACATTGAACGACGGCAGAAATGTTTGAACGGCAACTGTTCCACCAGGCTCAAGCAAACCAGTGTGTACTTCGAGCATGTCCACTGTATCAAGGAAGTTTTTACTCGCCCATTTTCTGCATGCAATTGATTCACCTCTGGCTCAAGGAACGTCCGCAGGAAACAAGACTGTACCCTAAATCATCCATAACTTTCCCGTTCCAAAACCCAATCTTGACCATCGCAACAAAATTTGCAGAAACGGGACAAAAGAAGAGGAGGAAAAGGCCACCTCCCAGACACAAGTGCTAGCAGAAAGCACGCATAGAATGACCCTTTTGTTCTTGGATGAGAAATTGAAAAACTTTGAAATATCGTGGGTGAAATGTTAAATACTTGTGTACCTGGTTTTTTGAACTACGCAGGGTTCGCTTCAGAAGCCATCAGAACCGTGTGCTCATGAGCTTCCATGGGCATTGCAATATGTTGCAGTGTGGTAACTTGCGAACAAAAGTATTGCATTGTTCTTGAAAAGAACCAAGTTGTGACTTGTCGATGCGGAATATGAGACTCCGAATCAAACATAATCAAACGGATGGCAATTTATCCTGAAGGCTGCTTCTACTAACAATGCGTGTTGTCTGATGTCGCCAAGCTGGGCCCTCATGGATTTTGGGGCTGTTACTGTACCTAAAAAATGCATTCAAATGCAACTATCCGGGCATGCCCTAAGCACGTGTCACTTACTTGCATAGATGGCTCCTGGCAAAAAAACCAAAACAACAGTCCCCCTTTGTATTCATGGGGGCCCCTGGGACCCCCATTTTTCTGGGTAAAACGGCGAGCCCTGGCAAAAGGGTCCTGTAAAATGGGGGTGACCAGGATTTAGAAATCTATGTAAAATGAGGGTCCCAAGGGCATTTTTTAGAGGACCTTTGGGCTGTGAGTCCCTACTTGGTCTTCATGGTGATCCCCGGGCACCCTCATTTTACAGACAAAAGGCTCTGTAAAATGGGGGTGGCCAGGGTTTGAAGGACTTTGGGGGAACCACAGCTGCGTGGGCATTGCACTGCAAACACATGCACCTACATACCGTTGATACTAAACATCCTGCATGACCCCAACAGGAACCCTAAACCCCTAAATCCTAATCATCCCTAAGCCTTCTTCTTCTTCTGCTGGCTATGCCCTAATGCCCTAAACCCTGCACGGACAAGGGCATTGCCACTCCTCTGAGCAGGGCCGGTACCCCGGGGCTGGTTTTGCTACAGGGCAAATTGTATGTCTTCTGAGTAAAACGTACCATTCGGCCGCATGCCTGAACTCTACGTTTTTCTCAGAAAACGGACAGATTGGTTTGTAGAAAAACCGGGCCCCGGCGTACCGGCCCTGCTCAGGGGAGCGGCAAAGCCCTTACCCGTGAAGAGTCTAGGGCAGAGCCGGTAGAAGAAGAAGAAGAGGGCTTAGGGATGTTTAGGATTGAAAGCTTGAGGGGTTTGGGGTGTAGGGGTTTGGGGTTTAAGGGCTTAGGCTTTAAGAGAGAGAGGGCTTGGGGCGGTTGTGTTTGAGTTGCGTGATGGCCGTTGTGCAGGCTTCGCCAGCCGCAGTCAAGGTGGAGCTGCGCTATCCTGTGGCCGTGTTATAGCTTCCTATGCAATCCCTATGTGAGTTATAATCTAAACTCCTAGTGTTCGCTAACCCCTGTACTACTCCCCTATAAAATCCCCCATATAACTCCCTTTAGAGAGTTCAGACCTGTAAAATTGGGTGGTGCCGAGATCGGATGCTCCCCACATGCTATGCTGGGGTACCCGCCCCCTGGAAGTCTGTAAAATGAGTGGTGCCGGGCCTCACAGGCTACTGTAAAATGGGTGGCCTACACCATGAGGTCCATAAAATGAGGTGCGACAGCTGGCCTCAGGGCTACTGCAGGAGCCTTTTTCTCTGAAGCACAAAAGGGCTGCGGAGTGTACCCTATTAAGGGAGTAGCCTAGCTCAAGCCCTTAAGATCTTTGCCTACCCTACACACGGGCGTGTAGGATTCGCACCCCCCTCAAAGTCTTGAGGGCAAGGATGCCGCCGCAGGACTGGGGGTCTTGAGCGGTGTAGCCGGCAAAATGCGGTGCTCCGCACACGTTCCGAATTAGCCGCCAAAATGGAGCCCTCAAGGGTCCCTCATGATGTGCCCATCTCTGCAGTGTCTTCAGACAGGCAGTTCAACAGTGGCATCGTAGCCGTGATCCACCATATGTGGAGTCCTGTAGGCATCGTATTGTGCCCAAACATGTCCGGGTTCCCTGGTCATGGGGATTCCTGCCGGCCAGTTATCACTGCAGTACCGGCAGATCTTGTCAGTTTTCTGCATCAGGAACCGAAGCAAGTCCTGAGCAGTTCCTGAAGCACGGGTTGCGCGCCTTCTTGGCGCCTAGTACATGCAGCCCTGATCCCTCCATGGGATCTGCCTTGCACCCCCATTTCTTCTACTTGGGTGGCACAGGTGGTGCGGCTGCTGCTGCTGCTGGTCAGGTTGCTGAGGGACAGGTTCCTGGTCAACAGGCTCTGGCTCTGGGGGCAGTGGCCTGTAGCGGAGGTGCCCGCACTTTTGGTGCTGGGGCTTCTGCAGGTTGTTCCTGTTCCTCCTCGTCCTCACTGGGATCTTCATCTGGCTGATTTTCAGCCACAAGGATTTCATCACCCTGCTCAACTTCTTGAGGTAGCAGCACCTTGCTAGGCACCACAATGTTCCTAAAATGAGGAACAGCCCAGTCAGGAGTCCAAGAAGGATGATCTCATTGAGGCCCTGTTCCAAAGCTCCTTCATAATCCTGTGGGTCCTGCACTTTTATGCCTAGGATTTGCTGAGCAGTCGTTACCCCAATCAGGCACAGCTTGGGGCGTGAAGGGAAGCAACAGCAAGGGCTTCCACTTTGTAGGCGGGTTTCTCCGCACTGTTTTCACGGAGTGCTTTTGCAAAGCGGCGGCGCCCGCAACCTTTTTGAGGTCTACCACGCCAAGAGATGGCAGGGCCTCCTGCACCTCCTTGCCAGTTTTGGCGCGTTGTGTGAGGAAGTTGCCAGGATTTTCGGCACCCTTTACCTTCCTCAGCAGTACCTTTCCGGCCTGGACCGCGCTTTGCACGTAAAACTCACAGACTTCCAGGCGCCTCAGTTTGCTACCTGAGCCTATTCTTTTGGCAGCCGTGATGCCGGTGGAGCTATCGCTCCATAGGCGTGGCACTTGGACATCGAGTCCAAAATCTCGGGTGGCCAGTTCGTAAACGAACAGGGCCACGCGGCATGCCCTGCTAATCCCTCGAAGTTCGGCGTCGGGACTAGAGGTTGCTGGTAGTCCGGGCTGTGTCTGTGTCGTAGTGGTGATCACAGCTCCGCCTAGCCCAACCACATGGCTGTCTGTGCTTCTGCGCATTTCCGCGCATCCCCCCAATCCGAATCGCTGAACACGTCTAGCCCTAGCGGACCTTCAGGGTCGAGAGTGGTGACTCCAATTAGGTCTGGATGGGTTTGGAGGTACCTACCCAGATTCTGAGCGCATTCCCAG
>CAJNIZ010029224.1:172934-196148 GCA_905231905.1 Symbiodinium pilosum | reverse complement strand
GGGTTCAGGGTTTACCTGGACCCTCAGAATATGTAACATAATGGTTGTTATGGCTGTTATTATATACAGGTTCAGGGCTATCATTTTGCATATTTTGGGTGTTTAGTTTTGGGGTTTATTGGGTTTTGGGGGAGTGAGCTTTTAACCGTTTTGCTGACAATAGCGTTGCCGAAGAACCTCTGAATTTGGAAAAGGTTCAGGTAGGGCTTAGCAGCCGAAACCCCGAACACGCGGTTTAGGGTTCAGGGTTCTTCAGTGGGTAGACAGAACGCTTCGGAGCGGCGTGCTACTAGAGCAGGGTAGTCCAGATCCGTTCAAGGTGTCCTCAAAATGATATTGGCGATTTTTTGAGGCCTCTGCAGCACACAATCGCCATAAGCGCCTACATGAACCCAGCTTCCATTTCATTATTCATTTTCTTTTCCATTGGGCTCTCTATTACGACCTTAGGCCCTACACCCTAAGCCGTTATCCCTAATCTTTATCTAAGCCTTAGACCCTCATCCCTAAACCCAAATCCCCACTTGAACCCCAGACCCTAAACCCTAATCCCTAAACCTTGAATCCCCAAACCCCAGTCACTAAACCCTAATCCGTAAAACTCAATTTATCGGCAAGTATGTAGAGCCCCAAACCTTGGTATATAGTTGTTTAGGGCCCTGTAGTACACTCCAGAGTGGTGGTTTGGGATTGCAGTGGCCCCTCCCCCAAACCCTTAACCCTATAAACCTTAAGCCTGAATTACAAAACCTAAACCCTATAAACCTGAAGCCTGAAGCCCAAACCCTAAACCGTATAAGCCTTAAGCCCCAACCCTAAACCCCATAAGCCAAAAACCCTGAGCTTAGTACACTTCTACATTTCAAAGGCTCGGCGAAGAGGCTGATGAGGTCTATCTGGAGGTGCAACATATGGCAAGATTTTTTTTTACTTGCCCCCACACCTACCCTAGCCAGTAAGCTCCAAGCCCTCCCTAGCATAGGGGAGGGTGCTTTCGTTGAGGAAGCCCTAAACCCTAAACCCTAAACCCTAAACCCTAAACCCTAAACCCTAAGCCCTAAACCCTAAACCGCGGGGTGCCGAACCGGCGGTTGGGCAGCGGGCAGCGTGATGTAGAAGCCTAAATGTCTGCAACGAACATGCCGCTACAACCCAGCTAGGATAGGGTTAAGGGTTTAGGGTTTGGACAGTTTAGGTTTATAGGTTGAAGGGTTTAGGGTTTGGTGCAGTTAAGGGTCTAGGGTTCATTGTTTAAGGTTCAGGTTTAGGACAGTTTAGGGTCTAGGGCTTAGTGTTTAAGATTCAGGTTTAGGACAGTTTAGGGTTTAGGGTTTTTGGCTTCTAAGGTCTTTGGGTTTGGATGGAAGGCTTCGTGTCTTCACGGTTCAACAATGCTCAGGATCTACGTGCTTGTTTTTCAAGTACAGGGTTTCCTAGATATGTCCCAAATACCAGGAGGGTTTAGTTTACGGTCTGCCACAAAAAGATAGCCACGTTTTGGTATGAACTATTGTTGTTTCCTTGTACTTGTGGTATGGTATGGGTTAAGCTTACGGGTTTCCCTAATTTTTTTGGAAGCAACCCAGTTGGGCAGTTTAGAGGAACCGGATGGCGATGTATATCAACTCTCTCTCCCTTTGTTCCCTTGTAACACAGCCTCTAGCGCTGATTGCAACCTCTGAAGCTGCTTAGGGTTTTGAGTTCAGAGTTTGCAGGGTAGGGTATAGGGATTAGGGTTTACAGTTTAGGGATCCGGTTTTCTGGTTTGTAATCTCCCCAAAACCCAAAACCCTAAAGGCAGTTGTACTTGCAGATTTGTGTCGCAGGGATTCCACAGGTACAAAGTTTTGGAAGTTTTCGGTCTGCTGCATGCCAGGACGATCCAGACTGGAGCAAGTTTTCTGCGGCTTCTTGGCGGCCAACAAACCCTAGGCTGTAATGTGCCAGAAAAAACTCAGTTATCTAAGGCAATAGGACATCACGTGAAAGTTGACTATGATTATTGGCTACTGGCTTTCTGGGTAGGAGGCCTATTCAACTAGAATGATGGAGACCCACATTGAAGAGAACACGGAACATGAAATGAAACTGTTTGTTTTTGCTTTGAGTCGAGGTTTTCACGGATAGAGGCCCACATCATTTCAATAGGGTTTGGGGTAAAAAAAAGTTACAGTCACATAATGTACATATCTCGCGTACGGAAAACAAAATACAAGGGCTACCTGTAAAACAAAATCCTAAACCCCAAGCCCTAAATCCTACCTAGAACCCGTTTCTATGACACCTAACTTTATGCCGAGTATCTTTGATATGCAGAAATATGTGTCCTAGGAACGGGTAGGGCATAGGGGTCTAGGTAAATCGGCCTATCGTGGCGGTTCCAGATTCGTTTGGGGGAGCGGGGATCCCGCAGCCCGCGACCCCAAGCCCGAAATCCTAAGCCCGAATCCCCAACGCGGAGCCTCGAACCCTGAACCGCGCTCTGAGGTTTAGGGTTGACGCCTTGAACCCCAAGGTCCGAACCCTAAACCCTAAACGGCCTAACGCCTAAACACTACCCAGACCCTCCAACTACCTGAAACTGGAGGTCTGGGTAGGTCACAGGAGCTATAGTCTAAAGTCCTTGATAGGGGGTTATATAGTGGATGATAGACAGGAGTATCATACGGATTATTGAGGAGGATACTAGGGTCTTAGACTTGGGCATTCATGCTTTTTAGAGGGTCCTCCGGGAGTCCAAGTGACCTCCAAACCTCCTGTGTTATCCAGGTTTGCAGTCCCTAAAAACCCTAAACCTCTAAAACCTAAACCCTAAGTCTAAACCCCTAAAGCTCGCACTAAACCCCTAAACACCTAAGCCCAACTGGGATGTGGGATTAGGGACCAGAAAGTTTGTACTCCCATCCCCTTAGGAATTAGTATGAATGTTAGAGTTTAGGGTTTAGGGTCCAGCAGACTACCAGAACATCTATGGGGAGTACAGTTTAGGAAGTTTAGGGTTCTAAATGATCCCCTGGTCAAGGACGTAAAACCCCCCCAGATAGCTCATGAGGATCTGAACCCCCTTTTGCCCTGATTTAGGGCTTAGGGTTCAGGGTTTAGGGTTTTCAGTTTAGGGTCTAGGGTTAGGGTTTACGGGGATTGGGGTGGGTGGTGGAAGCCGCAAACCTCTGAGGCTTGGAACCACGAAGCCCAAAAAGAAGTGCGATTCCCAATCCCATCGATTCCTCAACCCCCAAAAAGCTTATGACATCGTATTTCCTAATCTACATACCCTAGACCTTGGGCCTTAAAACCCTAAACTCAACTGCCAAGCTCTTCTTTCAGCCCTGTACAAACTGCAAACCCCAGTCCTACCTCTGCTGGAATGTATCTGGGGATCCTCATAGTAGTTCTCATAATATAATCCCATGTGGGTTTGCGGGCTAGGGTTTAGGGTTTCGGATGTAGGGACTAGGGTTTAGGGTTAGCAGTTCCCATATAATCCCGTGTGAGCTGTAGGAGAGTATATGGAGGAGTATTATGGGGGTTATTAAGTTGGACACTAGGAGTGTAAACTATAGCTCATATAGTCCTATGTAGGGTTTAGGTTAAAGGGTCATTCCCTGCCAGGCATGGGTAGGAAATGAGACTGCTGCCCAGGTATTTGAGGCAGTCAAAGCCAAGACAGGTCTGGAGGAAACTCCTGCAATGCTTTGCCTGGGGTTCAGGGTTTAGGGTTCATACCCAGAGGGGGTGTTTTGGGGCCAGGGTTTAGGGTGCTGAAACCTAAACGCTTTAGAGTTGACCTTTTGGGATCTGTGGCTTACACTTTAGAATCTAGAGCTTTGGCATTATGACCTTGATAATGGAAGCTTAGGATTTAGGATATGGGGCTGGGGAATGCGGGTTTAGTGCTGCAGGGACCTGAATCTAGAGCCCAGGTAGCAAGAGTTGGATGGGGGTTAAGGGGTTATATAGGGGTTATATGAGGGTATATAGGGATAATGGAAAAGAAAATGGAAACTACTTTAGGGTTTAGGGATTAGGGTTAACTGCCCCATTTGATCTGACATCTGACGAGTAGTATTGTAGGATAGGCTTCGGCGGAGTACATGACTCTGAGGTACTTGGACCCGTAGAGTTGGTGAACGAGTTCTTGCAGGGGGATTGAATGGTTTGGGGGTCTAGGGTTCAAGGATACGGTTGACAAGCTGGATTCACGGTTTAGGATTCAGGGCCCCGGGATATGGGATTGGCTTGTGATTTGTCTTGGAGGCTAGACCGTAAGGGTCCAAGTCTTCAACATTGAGAAAATTCTTCAGAATTCGCACGATAGTCACCATTACCCAAGTGCCAAGTACGCAATCATTGGTTACTTGAGCCCTTTGGAAGAATTTAACGGTTTCGGCGGATTTCTTCAGCATGCGCATTCGGGTACCGGAGTCCTTTCAATGTAGGGCTTCGCTGTTGGGAGGGGAGAATGCTACAATGCTTCTAACTTTTGCCTAACTTTTGGATCCACATGTCTCGAAAATTCAGAACTCGCATGCTCAACTCTAAGCTAGAACCCTGAATCCTAACGCTTTATACCCTAAGCCCTTGATGCGTTCAAACCCTGAAGGCAATTTCCGGAACCCGAAATCTTATTGCCTACATGACCAGCTTAATTAAGACAATCCCAAGACAGGAGCAGGTCAGCGTTGCCATCTCTCCGACACAGGACCTTCAGTAAGATGTGGTTTTTAAGTTTTAGGGTTAGGGTTTCGGATTACGGGCTCGGCACTTCAGGGGCTTTGGGTTCAGGCTCAAGGTTCGTGACTCACCATTGGTATTTTGATTTTGGTTTAGTGCTTCGGAGCAGGACGTACTCCATTTGCTGGTTGCTGTCCTCCGTTATGACGTGTCAGTATAGAATAGGCTGAGACCCTCAACCCTGCACCCTAAACCCTTAGCCTCATCTGGTCGCTGAAGCGTTGTCAGGCGTTTTGATGCATGAGCATGTGACTGTATCTGGTATTATAAACTTACAGCTGGTGTTGCCTAAGCCGTACCTGGCAACCGCAGAAGCAAAACCAAGCCGTCAGTTCCAAAGCAGCAGCTTCTGTAGAATACGATTCTTTCCTGGAAAGTGATTGCTTTTTCGGGTGATTCACAACCATCTCATTTCTGGTTGTAGGGCTAAACCCTAAACCCAGGTACTAGGTAGAAAACCCTCAGGTTATGATCAATGATAGTTTCCCAAAATTTGGGGGCCCTGATATACACCCCCAAATACTATAATCCTAATTATGCGGACCCCCAGAAAAGGTACCCCTAATTTGTATTTTGGGAAACTAGATGATGCTAGTCTTACCCTAACCCTACGGTGTGGTAAGCTCTAAGCACCCTGAATCCAAGGGACCTTGCCTTCATTTCCTAAACCCTGAACCGCGTTGGGGAAGGCTTTAGGGTTTGGGGTTTAAGGTTTAGGGTTTAGGGTTTAGGACTGAGGGCTTAAGGACTTAGAGGACCAGTGGTGTTTTGACGGTACTTCATGCTTCTGCAGGGTAGGTTGTGAAGATTCTGAGCAGAGATCAGGGTCGCTGCCTAGAAACTTCACAACCTGTCCTTCAGTTGTGGGTTTGGTTCGAGGGCTCCTTTTCAAGACCTTTCCATGCTAAGTATGCCTGCAGCCTGGAGAAATCCTACAACAATGGTCATAAGAGCTCCAGTTTAAATTCCCTAAAGGGGGTTATATACGGGATTATATAGTGGACTACTATAGGGGATATTAAGGGGGATACTTGGAGTTTAGACCCTTAACCCTAATCCCTAATCCCTAAACCTTAATCCCTAAACCCTAAACCCGAAAGGGATACTAGGAGTTTAGACTAGAGCTTACCAGATGCAGGGCGAGGAGGCCGCACAAAAGCTCAAAAACCCGAAGGGTGGCAGCTGCGATTACGGGGTTTAGGGGTTGGAGGGGTTTGGGGTTTAGGGGTTTAGGGGATTAGGGGTTTAGGGGTCTAGGGGGTTTGGGTTTAGAGTTTAGGGTTTAGTGGTTTAGGGGTTTAGGGTTTAGTGTTTAGGGAGATTAATCCGAGCCAAACAAAAGGATGACTTCTCCACGAGTTCTTTGATTCTGCAAGGCACTTGTGAACCCTAAGGCCCTAAGGGTCCAAGGACCCATATAATGGGGCTTCAGGGCCCACATACCACTAATGTTATAGTATTTGGGCCCCAAAAACCTATTATTTGGGTCCTTGGACCCTTAGGGGAAGTATCTGGGCAGCGACGCTGACATCGTTGACTGCATCAATCGTATGGAGGCAACGTATCGCTCCAGCGTCTTCTTGGATAGCACAGAGAGGCTCCGCTATCTTGCAAGCAAACCTTCGAGTGCAGCAGCCAGGAAATAGGGCTTAGGGTTTAGGGTTTGGGGGTTAAGGGTGTAGGGTTTAGGGTGTCGGGGTTTAGGGTTTAGGGTTTGGGGGCTTAGGGTTTAAAAGGTCTAGATCATCTTTCAGCTTGAGGATTGGGTCGAGCCGGTCGAGCACGATCCTTGCACCACCCTTTTGCCATGTTGGGTTCTTGGTTCATTCGTAAAATAGGCAACCAAAAAAGGTATCCTTATTGTAATCTTGTTGCTGTTCAAGTACAACCATTTAACTGCAGACTAGGGAGTTCCATGTGTTACAGGTTTCAGTTGTAGGGTTTCTATCGTCTAACTCATGAGTTGCCGCTGAATATTGTAATATGACTTGGCGTTTAGCGGGGTCGCAGATGCTTGCTTCATTTGTTGCGCAGTTCAGTTTCCTAAGACATCTGGAGCTTTGTTCCACTTCAGCAAATCCTGAGGAACAGACAAGAACATAAGCATCGTCAAGAAACCATGTCGGAATTCATGAAGGTTCTTCTTTTATGGCCTTCATGAACCTTCAAGCAGCCGCAGCTTCGTTTCCAAGTCTAGTTCTTTCAGCACCATAGCAAGGTGTATAACTACCTGGCTTCCACAATCATTTACGGCGTTTTGCGTTGCAGCCGTCATACCATAGACCTACACCCTCCGCTGTAAACCCACTCAGCCCTCGCCCGAAACTCTAGACCACAAACCCTAAAACACACATCCCTAAACCCAACACCCTAAACCCTGGTCCCAAACCCAAATCCCTAAACCCTAAACCCCAAACCCCTAAACCCTAAACCCCAATCCCTAGACCTCAAACCTCAACCCCTAAACCCCAAACCCTGTATGAACAAAACTCCCAAAACCCCAAAACCCCAATCCCTAAACCCGAAACACCAAACCCTGAACTTTGGGTTAAGTGTTTAGGGTGTTGGATTTAGGGTAACCCTAAGCCCCAAACCCTAACCACTAAATCTAATCCCTAAACCTAATCCCTAAACCCTATAATCCCTAAACCCTAATTCCTGAACCTAATCACAAAACCCTTAATCCCAAAACTCTGATCCCTAAACCTAATCCCCAAACCCTAATCCCTAAACCCTACACTGTAGCCCAAAGACTGTACAAGGAGCTTTGGGCTGTGGGGGTCGGCTCTCAAGGCAAAGTTTTAGGGAAGGTATATCATGGGGATTGGGTTTAGGGTTTAGGTTTTAGGGTTTAGGGTTCAGGGTTTAGGGTGTTAAGGTTTAGGGTTTTTTCTTGGGGTTTAGGTTGGGTACTGCCCCCACCCAGTAACAGTGTATATATAACCAAAATACAAGTATTATCCAACTGTTACTGAGTGGGGGCAGTACCCAAGGTTTAGGGTTTGGGGTGTTAAGGTTAAGGGTTTTAGGGTTTTGTGTGTTTATGATTATAGAGGTCGGGCTATATTAATTAGCGTCTAGGGTGTAGGGATTAGAGGGTATAGGAATATGCGGGGGGATATGGGGATAATGGAAAGAAAATGGAAACTATTATATTATACGGATATATCGGGATCTACAGGGATTATAAAGGGTTAAGGGATTAGGGTTGTGGGTTTAGGGGTTTAGGGTTGAGGTCTCAGGGTCTAGGAATTTCAGGTGGGTAGGTTTCCCCATTTGAGCTTGTCATAGCCCTCTTCTATGTCCCAGTCTACTCATAGAAACCTTCTTTTAAAGCTTCTCACCCCTCACCAACCCACGTGACATGCTTAAACAAACGTCTGTAGTCTAGGGGATGGGGTCTAGGGTTTCCACATAGCTATACGACCCTGCTAGGTTAGCCTTGACTTAAGGCCATGTAGGGATAGCTGAGGCTTATTCAGGTTAATTAAGGGAGAAACTTACCCGGGGCAAGTATAGGGGGGGCGTCCGGTGCTCCATTGTACAACCAGGTGGCATCGTGTACTAAAGTCTCTCGTAGGTACTTTTATAGATAGCAGTAGTGGTGTGGTTCGTTTGAAGAGCATGGGATTTGGGCTTGGGGTTTAGTGGCTAGACTTTGGGGTTTGGGCTTAGGAGGGGATAATTGTCTTGGGCCCAGACTTTGGGATGAGCAATGCCACTCTTGGCAATGCCAGAAGCAGTGGTCTTGTTCTTTTGAGTTCACCTTTTTGGGGGGTCCAAAGCTTGTAGATGACTGGCTGGTGCTACTGAATGTTCGAACCCTTATGACAGAACCCTTATTAGAACCTATAGAACCTTTATTGGAACCCTCATTGATTAAATTTTGATACCCTATTAGAACCCCTACCAGAACCCCTATAGAACCCTTATTAGAACCCCTATAAAACCTCTATAGCACCTCACGAGAACCCCTATTAGAACCCCTATAAAAACCTCTATATCTATTAGAACCCATATCACAACCCCTATGGAAACCTTATCAGAACCCAATAAGAACCCTTGTTATAACCCCCATATGCAACTCTTACACAAACCCATCCCCGATTAGAACCCTTATTCTAAACACTATAGAACCCCTATAGAGCCCACACAACTCTTATCGAACCCCTACAGACCCCTATAGAACTCCCTATAGAACCCGTATCTCTCACCCTTATTACAACCCCTAACCCGTATAGAACCCCTATACAACCCTTGTAGAGCCCCCATAGAACACCTATCTTACCCCTCCAGGGTTCAGGAATTAGGTTTTGGACTTCAGGGATAAAGGTCTATAAGGGTTGAGGGTTTCCTTATACCCTAAATTAGGGTTTAGGGTTTAGGGTTTAGGGGTTTCGGGTTTAGGGTTTAGGGTTAAGCCCTAAAGCCTAAACCCTAAACCTACAGGATTGGAACATGGTTGCTCTGACCGCTGGTTTTCTACGTCGTACGCATGTGGAGTCCTGCTGAAGGAAAACTGAGGGGTGCCTGGTTACTCGCCTACTCTGTGGACAGTTTCCGTTCTCGTGCAGTCGGAAAAGAGGCGTGACACAAAAACAAAAAACAACTAAAGCCCGGTGGAATCAGCCGGTGTGGAGAGCGAGCCTTTTGACGACCCGAGCTTTGACGATGATGAGGTGCAACTTGCATCCATTAGCCAAGCCGAGCTCACAAGCTTTGCACTGCGCTAAATCCGGATCGGTTTTTGCCCAGGCTGGACCACAGGAGGGCCGGCGTGCGGCTGAACTACGGTGGTCGGCATCAGTCGGACTACGGGCCTCTACCACCATGGGCTATTAGACCCTAAAATTCCCTATTAGGACCCTATTACGGGTAGATTAATATACCCTCAAGGTCTAATAGCCCACAGTGGTACGCAATGCTTGAGCCTTTCCGATGCGGCTATGATCAAGGTCGCACTCGAGACCGAGGCACTGCGTGACGGCACTAGCTTTCTGGCCGAGAATAGCACTTTGAACATGACCCTAAGGGTCCGAGGACCCAAATAATAGGGTTTTAGGGCCCAAAGACGATAATGTTAGTGGTATTTGGGCCCTAAAACCCTCTTATTTAGGTCCTCGGACCCTTAGGGTGATTGTGGTGCAACAAGAAGCAGAAGACTGGAAGGCTTGCAATGTCGCGCCAACATTGGCAAGCGCACCAACACTCAAGCGCCTTGCCATGGCGGTGTGCGCCTATACTTAGGATTGAAGGTAAAGACTCCTGAAGCACCGACCCTATTATCTGGGCTATTCGGGCCTTGAGGGATTTCGAGGCCCATCCTGGCACCTTGCCCTCTCATTGCCCCGCCCCCTTGTGCCTAAACCCTAAGCCATAAACTCCAACCCCAGGCCCTCTACCCTAATTCCGATACCCAGCCCTGAACCCCAAACTCTCACTTGAATAGTTACCAACATCATTTTTCCGCATGATGGGTATTCTAGCTATAGTCCAATATACCTGGTTTTGGGCTTAGTGTTCAGGGGGTATTCTAGCTAAAGTCCAATACACCTGCCACCTTAGTATCCCTGTCCGTCGGATCCTGTTCTGACTTTGGGGGCCCCTACTCTGAACACTAAACTCTGAGCACCCTCAACCCTTCCGTGAAACCCAAAACCCTAAAGCCCCGCTCAGAAACCTACATCCACAACTCTAAACACAAATCCCTAAACCCTCAACCCCAGAGCCCTTGAACCCAAAACCCAAAACTCCAAACCCTAAACCCTCAACCTCAAAGCCCTTAAACCTCAAGCCCCAAACCCTCAGGCAAGCCGCGACATGCTGCTGCCAAGGCACCCGTCGCGGGTTCAGGGCCACGGGATTCCCAAAGGGACGGGGATCAAAGCTTGGGGTGGGGTTTAGGATTAAGGAGGAGTTCCCAAGAGGAACTTACAGCCTTACATACCTTTCATCTTACCCTACTTAGCCCTTACACCCTTTGCATGAGCCCCTAGGAGCCTCAAGCCCTCAAATCCATGTCACTCCTACCCTCTTGAATTCTAAACCCTAGACCCTGGAATCCTTTCTCCCACCTGGGCCCCAAAAGTAAGTAAAACAATGGCCTTTATGGCTGTTATTATGGGTTTAGGGCTAATATTTTACAATAGTTTACATACTTTTGGGGGTTTAGGTACACCCTAACCCTAAACCCTGAATCCTACACCCTAAAGCCACTGCTCTTCAGCAGGTTGCTTTGGCGTCACAGGTCGTGCTCTACCAAGCCGAGTGTGGCGAGGAGTTTTTGGGAGTGTTGGACCAAAATAGGGTTTAGGGTTTAGGGACTGCCCCCCCTCAGTATCAGTTGTATTATAATTCTAATATGGTTATATATAGACCTTAATAGGACCCCGAATATAGACGGTTACTGGGTGGGGGCAGTACCCAAGGTTTAGGGTTTAGGGAGGGGGCTTGAGGGGTTTTCGAGTTTTTGGTTTGTGCATATGAACGGTGTTTGACAGAATACGAAGCAGTAAGAGCAAGTCTGGCCCTTGTTGTTTGATTGCTGTTTTAGGATGGATGGCGTCTCAGAGGGTCAGAGGCTACCTGCCTCATTGGACTACGGATTCGAAAAGGAGATCTAAGGCTATGATTATTGTCAGCAGGAGTAAATGCGTACCTGGAAAGCCCGGCTTTAAGCCAAAGCGGCAGGACATCAGACGCAAGTAGACCAGAATGATGGGCTTCTGTAATTTCTAGGAAGTTTTTAGACTCACGGCTTAGGATGAGTGTGGGGTTCTGGATGCTAGTTGAGCGCTGTTGGCACCGTTTGCGGGGCTTTGGGTCTCTTAATGATTTGTCCGCTTGTTCGCGTTATAAGGATATACATGGGGCTGTACAGTGCTTTCAGGACATTATGTTTAGGGCTTGAGATTCCAGACTGGGGGCGGTAGTCGCCCGCACCCATGAAGCGAACGCAAAAGCGGGGGCCACACACTCATCCTAAACTCTAAGTAATCCTCTGCCCAGTTGGTCCGTATCACACCCGCTTCAGATTCCCATGGCTCTATCTTGGGCGGCGGGGCGTTGGGCGAGTGACCTTGCACGTTGCTATGCCGTGAAGAGCATCCCGGACAGCATCTTTTAAACTCCAGCACATTCTTCTTCTTATTATTATTACATACTATTGCTACTAATCTTATTAGTATGAATATGAGGGTTTAGGGTTTAGGGTTATTATTATCAGTACTAGTATTGTGCTATTTTTTATTTGTACTACTTACACGCTCTTGCAGCAGCCAGAGTTGTTGCATGGTGCGATTCTTCGGAGACCTTTGAGCCGCCAACAAGACTCTCTTTGTTTTTAAATTACTGACAGATCTCGTGACAACATACGACGCAGAGCGCATGTGGGGCATCGAGTCGCATGTAAAACTACATGTTGCTTGCATTGCCTTACGGATCCTCCATTGCAATGGCATCTGGCACAGAGATAGAGCACACATGGAAAGCTGTTTCATGTCACAGTCCATTCGCAACCCCCGCCCCGCACCCCGAGGTTTGGAAGACACTTGAGGGAACTCCTCGGGAAACAAAGGATCCGCACTTGTCCCAGTGTAGTGAACGACCTCAGGAGTACAACCCGGGAACTCTTGACCCGTCAGCTTTTTTGGAGGATGTAGTTCAAGGTAGGAGTGTAAGCAATCGGGATAAGAGCAGATTTAGACCCAAATCCGTAACGATTGCTACACCCTAAACCCGAAACCCTAAGCTCTAGACCCAAGGCACAAAGCCTCAAATCTAAAAACGGAGTGAATCTGCCAGATGCTGGGAAAGGTTCACAAATACTCGGCTTAGGGTTTAGGGTTTAGGGTCTCTTCGTATGACATGGGTCTTTCTCAATGATTATGATCTTGCTCTACAATTCAGGGACCCTCTTTGGGGTTCAGGGTTTCTCAAAATGTCACACAATCAATAATTTTGTTTTCTCTACAAGTCTTACCCCCTTTAGGGTTCAGGGTCCAGGGTTAAGGGCACAATCCCCAGGGTCCCCGAGGTACGTCCATGTTGAGAAACTTCCATAGTTAGGTCACTGAGTCATGGTCGAAACTTCTTTGATCTGTTCTCATAATAACAAAGCTCAGCATGAATGTACAGCCGTAACTTTGAGTCTAATCCGAATGAAGAACCAGGCAAGGCTTAGCAGACTAACCCCAAAACCATAGACCCTAAAACCCTAAACCTTGAGCCCGAAGCTCGAGACTCCAAGCCCTTAACCCTAAAGCTCTAAACCCCAAAAGATCAAATTTAGCAGGGCCTACTTAGAAGGAGATTCCGAACCTGTCGCAACTTGGGACCTTCGCTGATTTCGTGGAGGCACGGGAAGGGCTTTTCACAGGGTCCAGGGTTTGGGGTTTAGGCTTCGTATAGGGTTTTGGGGACAGGGGATATGAGGGTTGAGGCTTGGTGATTTCTACCCTAAGCCCTAAACCCTAAACTTGCCCTAAACCTCAGCCAAACAAGCAAGGCATCCCGCCACCTTAAACCCTGAACCCTAAAACCTAAACCCCAACTCCTAAATCCATGTAACTATCTTACTTAGCCAATAGAAGAACTTTAATTTTTTTCCGCTTCCTTTTGGGTCTCTAGAATAAAGTTTACACTTTTCTAAGCCCTGGCTATTGGGGAAGAGAGCTGTTGTTCCCAAAACAAGCTAAGATAAGGACTCTGATCTTCTAAAAGTGGTTCGGTGGGAACATCTATCACGTTTCCTGCTGTTGGCTACCCGCGGAGGGGTGTACAGGGCTGTGTGAGGTCTCGGGATTTAGTTCTTATGGGTTGGGGACCCTTCAAGCTGGTTAATGGGGAGTTGAATGGAGGTAGGAAGTGATATGCAGATTGCTAGTTGTGGTTTTCTGCTTTGGGTGTTGGGGGGTTTGAAGTTTCGGGGAGCAGGGTTTTCGGTTTAGGGAGTTTGTGTTTAGGGCTCGGGGTGCGGGGTGTTGGGCAAAGGGCAAGCCAAAGTAGGACAAGTTAGGTTATGATCAAGCTGAAGCCGTGGTCTGATACTGTCTCTGCTAGGTGTTTGGGTGGGCTTAAGGGTTCAGATTTTGATAGCACGTGGTTGTCCAAACAGCGGGGGATTTAGGGTTTAGGGTTTAGGGAGTTATATAGAGGAGTATTATAGGGGTTATCAAGGGGAATACTAAGAGTTTAGACTGTATCTCATTTCATGTCTAGTATTGGGTTCAGGAGGTGTCCAAAGAACACGCAGACGTCTCCTTTTTTCTGCATGGGCGGCACAGCGCTAGCGCTCATTTGCGTCACATTTTTCTAGGATTTAAGATTCATGTAAACCCCAAGGTACTTGCCCTCCCTCAAGGTAGCATTGACGCGCATTGAGCTACAAGGACAGAAGTCTATGTAGGCACCCTTTGCGGGTTGGATCTTAGTTTGGTGGATTGCAAGCAGCTCGCCCCATGAAAACAACTATCCCCAATACAGGACCATTATTTATGTTCAGGAAGGGGCTATGAAGAAGAATATTCACCATAGCCGGCGCGGACTTTCACATGCTTCCGAGCGCATGTGCACAAAAACAGCTTGTGGGCCACCTCACCTCCAAAAGCGAAGATGGAGGCCCCTGAAACCTCCTGTTTCAAAGTCCATGTGTGCTATAGTCTTAACTACTTGAAGGGGGATTTAGGGTCTAGGGTTTAGGGTCTAAACTTCTTAAAGGGGGGGTTATATAGGGAATATCATAGGGCTTATTAGGGGGGATACTAGGAGTTTAGACTATAGCTCATATAGTGCGCTGGTTGCTGTTCCTCGTTATAATATGGGGAGAGTCACTGTCGGTTGATGATGACTGGTTTGAGATTCGCCCAGGTCGGTCAAGTAGTTATGGGTTCCGTACAACCCCACCCCTACTCCCGTCCCTTAGGTTCACCTTGAATTACAGCTAGTTGCCCGAGAGAAGGACAATGAAATGGGAACCCTACAAAAGAGTATTCAATGGTGGCCAGGGAGCCCATAAAGTATAGTCCCCCTTGAGTATAATAGAATATGGCTTTGGATATATTATAGTAAGATCCCCATATACCTCATATGATATTTACTTAAGGGGGACCCTAAATCCCGAACTCTTAACCCTAAGCCCTATCTACTTAAGGGGGCCTATAGGTTCAAGTCCCTCCCTACACTCGTCGTCCAAAGGAGGCGCGATCGGCCAAGGAGTGAGCACAGCGAGATGAATGCAAGCACCGCCTATGCACTCCCAGACCCCCTACAGAGGGTTTAGGGTTTAGGGTCCCCGAAAAAGAGCCTCATAGTCATCTCCGAGTTTCCCAAGGTGGCAATGGAGTGACTTTCGGGGGATTGCCACCGAAGGGGCCGAGGTATCTATATGGTAAGATTTAAGGCTTCCATGCTAGAACCTAGTACTACGGTTGAGGTCAGTACTTCCTAAGCCCTAAACCCTAAACCCTAAACCCTAAATCCCGAAACCCCTAAACCCTAAATCCCTCAACCCTCAACCCCCTAAACCCTAAACCCAAGTATAGGTACCTGGGTGATCCTCGGGGTCAGGGGATCTGGATAGGGGTGCGCATTCGATGCAAACCTGGACCCCTAAAGTATGTAGAATTATAGCCCTTTGGGTTATTGTTACCCAAACCCTAAACCCTAAACCCTAGACGGCTCTTATTCTACATACTTTTGGGGACCAGGAAGGAGTTAGCTGGAGGAATGGCAAAGCAAGGCTTCAGATTACGAGCAAGTACTGGGCTTACCTGGACCCCCCAATGTAGTTCCTTTTGGGGTATGGTATGGTATTTTGGTGAGGACACTTATGAGGACTACCAAAAAGGTACTACATTGGAGGGTCTAGGTAGGGTATAGGGTGAAGGGTATAGGGTTTAGGATGTAGGGTATGGGGCTTAGGGCATAGGGTTCGGGGTACAGGGTTTAGGATATGGGGTTTAGGGCATAGGGTTTTGGGTATAGGGTTTAGGGCATAAGGTTGCGGCAATAGGAGATGGAAACCGCCATATTCTTGTCGTGTACAGTCACTGTTACAGGCCGTGAAAGGCCCTATATAATGCAATGTAGGGGAGCGGAAAAGAAAATGGAAGCCGCCAAACTATTCCTAAACCCTAATATTCAGGGCTTACGGGTAAACAAAGTTTACCTGCACCTGAACATCCTAGCCTGATACCTAATCAACGCGACTATTGCACATTCTCTTGGAGTTCAGGTAGTCTTGCTACTGATACTCAATTTAAGTTCGCCTGCGCTGTTATGCATTATCTCCTCTACACCCTAAACCCTGAACCCTTCCATTATCATACTGCCTTCTCACCTGGCTGGGTATAGAGGACTTGAACTCCCCTAAATCCTAAGCACGAGAGCTTACAGTGTAGACTTAGCATGGAAGGACACAAAGTCAGTGCCCTGCAATTTGTTACAAAGATGATATAATGACTCCCCACCCACCACCCCTCCCCCCCCCTCCCCTCCCCCCCCAAAAAAAGAGAAGAAAACATACAACTCCGCGAATATTACATGTTCTCCAAATACACAATAGTGGTATATTTGGCAAGGTTGTTTATAAGGGGTGGGGTGTATGAGGGTTGTTGTTAGGGGCTGTTGCTGTGCTTCCATGGGTCTTAGGTGGAGGGTATGGCATGGGTTCCACATATCTGTCATTCACAAGGATGCCTTCCAGCAGGCGACGGCTTCCATTGAATGAGGATTTAGGGTTCAAAATTATCAAAAGATAATCTCCAGATGATCTCTGAGCTGAGGGGGAACCCTCGCAATTTCCTGATAATTCCCGACCCTAAACCCTAAACCCTAAACCCTAAGGCTACACCCTTTGAGGAGAACACGTTTGCCTAGCAACCTTAGCCCTGAATTCCTGCAGCTTAAGCGCCAAATCTTGACCCCCAAATCCTAAACCCCGATCCTCTGAAAACGCCACTTAACACGTAGAGGTCCTCAAAACTTACCCTGGATACTCGGTTTCAGGGTTTAGGGTTTGTAGGGTTTAGGGATATCTCTGGGGTGCAGGGAGCAATGAAGGCTTTCTTACGGATCGAAGAGGTTGCCTTCTACCCCAAGATATGGTGATGCTTATTACCCTTCCCATGCATGTATGTAACTATTGCAATCATGGTTTTGTACAGGGATCATTTTGTAAGCCTAATCCCTAAACTCCAAGCCCCAAACCCTAAACTCCAAGCCCTAAACCCTAAGCCCTAAACCCTCAACTGCATGCCCTAAACCCTAAGCCCTTATCTCTATGCCCTAAACCCTAAACTCCATGCCCTAAACCCTAAATCCTACCCTGCAAGCCCTAAACCCGCAGCCCTACAGCCAACCCTCAGGCTCTTGGACTCCCTTAGAATTTTTGGGTTTTAGGGTTTTAGGGTTTAGGGTTTAGCCCCCCAAGCCCAAACTTTCTCCCATAAAGCCCGACATTGCGCCAGGAGGCTCAGGGTAAAGCCTTAACCGTCTATCTAACCCTATACCCTACACCCTAAACCTTAAACCCTAAACCCTAAACCTTAAGCCCCAAGCCTTAAACCGCGTTCCGACCCTGGAACTTTGCCTGCTGCCTCCGTCTGATATGTTCCGCCTGAGTACCGCGCTGGGAAACGGGCGTTGGCCTTGAGTGTGCCCTACCCTAAGCCCCCAAACCCCTAAAACCCTGAATCTTTAAACCCTGAAGCTCTGAACCCTACACCCTTACACCCCCAAACCCCCAAACCCCTAAACCCTGAATCTTTAAACTCTGAACCTCTAAACCCTATCACACTTACGCCCCCAAACCCCCAAACCCCTAAACCCTGAATCTCTAAACCCTGAACCTGGGGGAAGGTTTGGGCTTTGGGGGCTAAGGTTTGGGATTCCATTATGAGGGTCCAAGAGCCTTAGGGTAGACCTCTACACCCTAAACCCTAAAACCTAAGCCCTAAACCCTAAACCCTAAACCCCTAAACCCTAAACCCTAAGCCCTAAAGGAGATAATTTCGGCTCTACCTTGAGGATGCCCTGAACCATCGGAATTGCGGCGTTTTGGTGTCTGAAGTGGCGCGGTGTAGGGCTTAGGATTTAGGGGTTTAGGGTTTAGGGGTTTAGGGGTTTAGGGGTTTAGGGTTTGGGGTTTAGGGTTTGGGGTTTAGGAGGGTTTAGAGATTTTTGTGTCATGTGAAGGGTTTAGGGGCTGCTGGGGATATGTGACCGCAGCCGCTTCTCAGTAACATTTTCTACAAGAGAAACCGGTTGTGTTTCAGATTTTCCCTGAGGGTCCAAGGACCCAAATAATGGGGTTTTAGGGCAAAAATACCATTCATATTATAGTATTTGCGCCCTAAAACCCTATTACTTGGGCCCTTGGACCCTTAGGGTTTCTTGTACATTGCACCTGCGCGTCTTCATCCGGATAGCAATTCGTACATCTTGTCCTTCATTTCAATCACTTCATTTGGGGTTGTTGGGCATTATTGAACCCTAAGCCCTTTAGGTTCAGGGCTGAGGTGTCTGGATTTCGGTTTCGGTCTCAGCTTCAGCTTGTAGGTCTTGGGCTTAGGGTCTAGGGTTTAGGGATCTTTAAACGCCACCCTTATACTACCTGGACCCCCGAACCCAAACTTGTAGGATTACATATTCTCAAAGCAGAGGACCTCCCTAAACCCTACCGCCGTGAAATTCTGGAGGTTTAAGAGGCTGTGGTATCTTGAGCCTAAAGCTGGTTTAATGTTTAGGGTTTTAGGGTTTAGGGTTTAGGGTTTAGGTTTTAGGGGTTTAGGGGTTTAGGGATTTAGGGATTTAGGGATTTAGGGTTTAGGGTTTGGAGTTTTTTTTTGGTTTCGAGCCCTGAAGCCCGACAGTCTAAACTACAAGCCCGGAACCTTCAACCCCAACTACCCTTAACAAGGTTCATTCAGGCCATACGGTTGCTACGAAAATTCCGACATGACCCTGAGCAGCTACTACCTGGACAATTTGGGAGTTTAGTACCCCACGGTCGTGCAGGGTTTACACATCAACGGCATGTGTCCGAAGCCTCAACTCAAAACTCTGAACCCTAAACCCTAATCCCTAGACCCTGAACCTGTCAACCCTAAAACCCCTATACCCTAAACCCTAATTCCCGAACCCCTATACCCTAAACCCCGAAACCCTAGTTCCCCCACCCCCTATACCCTAAACCCCTAAACCCTAATTCCCCCCACTGCATATCTCGGCTCGAGACTAATTACTCCGACGACCATAGGAAACCTCACCTGCTGGGTCGTCACGAAGCGAAAAACGTCCGAAGCCTTGACAGGGCTTATAGGGTTTAGGGTTTTAGGGTTTAGGGTTTAGGGTTTAGGGCTTAGGGTTTAGGGCTTAAGGGTCTAGGGATTAGGGGTTTTAGGTCTAGGGATTAGAGTTTAGGGTTTCAGAGCTTAGGGGTTCAGGGTTTAGGGATTATAGGGGCTTAGGGTTGAGGGTTTAAGGGCTTAAGGCTTTTAGGGTGTAAGGATTATAGGGTTTAGGGTCTAAGTCTTCGGGAAGCATGGGGATCACATGGAGTTCTACAAGGACACTGGAAAAGAACATGGAAACTGCTATAGTACTTGGGGTTTAGGAAGTTTACTGGCTTTTTTCAGGGTTAAAGGTGGGCGGGGCTTGGAGCTCCCCCTTATAAGCCTACGTATAAGCCCTAAGCCCTGAACCCTGAAAGTGCAGCCGAAGAAATCTAATTCGTAAGCTCGGAGATCCTACATGCTTCGCCCAAACAACCTGAAGGCTTCCAAGTTTGCAATAAGCCCTGACCCTAAACCCTAAACCCTAAATGCAGGGTTTAGGGTTTAGGTTTCAACTCCAGACTCCTACACTCTGTAGACCAAAACGGTAAGAAATGCTGCACAAAACGGCCAAAAGCCTGTAAGCCACGCCGAACCGCTAAGAAGAAACTTTACACGCTCAACCCTAATCCCCAGATCAATCCCAAACCTAAATCCCCAACCCAAAATCGGCCATGTCCTAAGCCCTAAACCCCAAATCCCAAACCCTAAACCATGAGCCCCACAATCCTAAACCCTTTCCCCTGAACCCCGATGAATTTCGGATGTTCAAAAACTCGCCTAAACCTTAGGCCCTAGAAACGGAACACTCTCAACCGGCTAAAACCTACAAGCCCTTTACCCCCCCTGAAGTTCATACCCCTGAAACCCTTAATTAGGCCTTAAAGCCCCTAGCCCAATCCCTAAGCCCTAGCAGCCCAAACCCTGATCTTCGATATGAGCTATAATCTAAACTCCTAGTATCCCCCTTAATTGCCCTATAGTAGTCCCCTATAGAATCCCCTATATAACCCACTTTAAGGAGTTTAGACTATAGTACATCTAGAGTTTAGGGTTCAGAGTTTAGGGTAGCCGTACATCCTCTTCAAATGCAAACAGCTCCTTGAGGCTCTCAGAAAGGCAATAGAAATTGGAAATCATAACAGGGTTTAGGGGTTTAGGTGTTTAGGGTTTAGGGGTTTAGGGCGCGTCTCATTGTCAATAACTTTTACATTTCAATCTCCGTTATGGGCTAATGCCCCCGAATTTTGGAAATACTGAGCCCAATAGCTCCGCATGTTATATATATATATATACATCGCGCCACGAGGTCAGAGGCCTATTGAACTACGGTACACTACTATGGTGGCAAACACAAGAGCATTTCATTTGTTGCAGGGAAAGTCGCTCTGGCAACAGAGGGATCGCTCAAGTTTTCTTGCTTCAGTCCGAATTCTCATAGTTCGGCCGTTTTGGTCGGGACGACTAGTAGAGGTGACCAAGCAGATGGTGTTGATCCGCGGATACAACACCCTAAACTCGAATCCCCAAACCCTAAACCCTAAACTCGTCAAATCCTAAACCCTAAAATCCCCCAACCAGAAACTCGAGAACCCTATACCCTGAACCTAAACCCTTGTCCCCTCCTAGCCCAAAGGCCTAAAGTAGAAACCCTAAGACCTTGAGGCCAAGAACCCTAAACCCAAAAACCCTAAACCCTATACCCCCTATACCTCATACTCCCTAAAACAGAAAAGCTAAACTCTAAGCCTTAAAGCCCTAAACCTTAAAGCAAAATAAGCACTAAGTCCTAAACCCTAATTCCGCTATACCCTATACTCTAAGCGTTAAAGCAAAAAAACTCAAATCTAAGCCCTATCACTCAGGTTCATTTACCAATACCCCAAACGCTAAAACCCGCAATCCTAACTCCTAAAACCTTGAAGCCTAAACCCTAAATCAAAAAGACAAAGCCCTAAACCCGGAAACCCTAAGTCCTAAATCCTAACACCCTAAATCCTATACCCTAAACCCCTGAACCCCAAAATCCTAAACCCTGTACCCTAATTCCGCTGAGGTGCATATACCCTGAATCCTAAAACCCTGAACCATCAAGCCTTAAGACCTGTCACTGAAGCTCATATCCGCCATTGTCTAAGCTCCCAGCAACTCAAACCGAAGCCTTATCACTGAGGTTCATACACCAATACCCCAAACCCTAAATCATTAAACCCTAAATCCCTAAACCCAAATTCCACTGAGGCTCATATACCAATAGCCTTAACCCTAAAGCTCTCAATCCTAAAGCCCTGAACTGTAAACCCTAAAACGCTACATAAAAGAAAAATCAAAAACGGTACTAAACCCTAAAACCCTACTTCCGCTGAGGTTCATATACCAATGGCTGGCAGACTCCTTGTCAGTCTGGCCGTTTGGCCATGGCTGACAGCCAGCCAGGCCCCGAAACGGTTTTATAGGGTTTAGGGTTTGGGGTTTAGGGTTTAGGGTTTAGGATTTAGGGTTTAGGGTAGGGTTTAGGGTTTGGGGTAATTATTTTTAGACCTGAGATTGGAGAACCCAAGGTAATGGTAAGTTTCTGTGGGCTGGACGGTTTAGGGTTTAGGGATTTAGGGTTTAGGCTTTTAGGGATTGAGCCACAGCGCTAATCTCCATGAAAGGAACTAGTCTTTGGGCGGCCATGGTTTGCAATTTCACGCAAACCCTGTTTACCGATAGAGAAACCCAACACCGATACCCCCTAACAAACGCTGCTTATCGATAGGGGAAACCCAGCACCGATACCCCCCAAGATGCGGCCGCTTCTGGGAATAAGAGTTTGGGCGCGAGGGTTTTAGGATTTAATTGGTTTAGGGATTCAGGGTATTGGGTCTAGAGCTTCAGGATTCAGGGTTGTAGGATTTCAGGGATTTAGGGTTCTAGGGCTCAGGGTTTAGGGGTTTGAGGGGATTTTAAAGTTTTAGGGGCTTACCTTATAGGCACCCATTGCGGTAATGTTACTGGGGTTATATTGGGATGATGAGCAATAAGCTGGAAACTACAATTTAGGGTTTTATGGTTTCAGGATTTAGGGTTCAGGGTATAGGGTTTAGAGATTTAGGGTTCAGCGTTTTAGTGTTTGGAGTGTAGGGTTTTTTAGGCTTTTAGGATTTGGGTGGTTTAGGGCTTTAGGAGTTTGGGGTTTGGGGGTTGAGGGTTGGGGCTGAGGGTTTAGGGTATAGAGCTTCGGCCTTTGGGGTTTAGGGTTTGAGGTTTTAGGGTTTTAGGGTTTAGGATTTCGGGTTTAGGTTTTAGGGCTTAGGTTTTAGGCTGAGGGTTTAGGGTCATAGGGCTTAGGGTTGGGGTTTTAGGGCGTAGGGTTTTAGGACTTAGGGTTTCAGAGTTTTCGCATTTTAGATTCCAAAACCCACACCCCTAAACTTTCGATTGTATTCTAAGCGCCTGAAACCTCAAACCTTCAAACACAAAGGCGCAGGTGATAACCTCCTACAGCCCTTGAGGGACCAATTATCCAAATATGAGGGTTTCAGGTGCCAAAAAACATTCATATAACAGTGGGCCGGAACTGCAGCCCTGAACGGGCACTTTGATAGCGACAACGCAGCAAAAGTCTTGAAAGAGCAAACCGCCACTGGACCACCACAATACACGAATGCCCAAAAACCTCTAAACTTTTAAACCTTAAACCCTCAAACCAACATCATCAAACTGCCCAAGCCGCAAACCAATAACCCTCGAGGATGTCTCGACGATGCTTCGTACCTTTCTGAGGGGTCGACATGAGATATAGTAGTTTCCATGTTCTCTTCCATTATTCCCAATATAACCCCAACATTACCCCATATATTCCCTAGTTTCCATTTCATGTTCCATTTTCTTTTCCATTTGATTCTCCATTATAGGCGGATAATATAGTAACTTAATTTAAGTTCCTTAAATCCCTACATTCCCCCAGTTTCCATTTCACTTTCCATTTTCTTTTCCATTTGATTCTCCATTATTGGGGTAATATCCCTATATACCCCTTTAAGGGGACCTAGGGTTTCCATTTCATTTTCCATTTTCTTTCCCATTTGATTCTCCATTATAGTAGTTTCCATTTGATTTTCCAGTATAACCTTCGCGACCCAAAGCATCCCAAAGCTAGTAG
>CAJNIZ010029224.1:154401-172151 GCA_905231905.1 Symbiodinium pilosum | reverse complement strand
CTAAGGGTATATGAGCTATAGTCTAAACTCCTTAAAGGGGGGATATATAGAGGATTATATAGGGGACTACTATAAGGGTCATTAAGGGGGATACTAGGAGTTTAGACACTGGCTCATATACCCAAATTGTTTTTAGGGCTTAGGGTTTAGGGGGAGTGTCAGGTCCCAACATCATGGAGAGCATAGTATTTGAAGTATATAGCCCTTTAACGTGTGTAATCTGGGACCCTCGTAGCGTTAGGACCCCCCTCCCCACTAACAAAAGGGCCACAGAAAAATAAACATTAAGGACCCTCAACACGGCCCCTCAAAGCCTCCCGCGGTTCTGAGGGCCCTGGGGATTGATTAAAAAGGGATGGTCTCGGCCCCAAAGCTTACAGGGGCCCAGGGCTGCCAAATTAAAGAGGACTTCAAAACAATGGGCATTAAAGAGGATCCCGAGGCCTGCTGGACTACCCCCTTTGCTCAAATGATTTGGGCCAATAATTTGAAGGTATTAAATGAGGGTTCAGAAATAAAACTGGTGGGATGTGCAGGCTTAGGATTTGGTATCTGGATTCTGGGGCTAAAGCTCTGAAGGTTGAGTTGGAAAAGGATTTGACAAGGCATTTTTTTGAAATTAACGAGGAACGAAAACCTTTCTATATGTCTAGGGCCCTAAAATCAAAACACATTACAGGGGACCTCACAAGATTTACCCTTGATCTTTAATAAACGGGCCCCGCGACACATTATAGGGGACCTCAGGGCTAAAGAGGGTCCAGCATTACTTGGACCCTTGCAGGGTTTAGGGTTTAGTAGTTTAGTGTTTCAAGGGCTTAAGTTTCTCCAGGGTTTCAAGTACGGGCCCCCACAATGGGCCCTCAAACCTTTCACGGTGATTAGGACTGGAAGGATATAGGGTATATAGTAGGTATATAAGGATCCCGGGGTTCAGGGTCCATACTAGGGGCCCACGGTTCCAACCTTTTAGTTTACGGTGTACGGTTTCCGCGGTTTAGGGTCCTTTTTCAGACGGGGAGCGGGCTTTTTAAGGAATTCTCCATTGGTTTTATAGGAAATGCGCTAACACCATTGAATCATGGGTTCCCGTTATTAAGCTTTAGTTCGCCTTACTTGTCCTTGAATACCTTTACTTGTGGGGGAAACCTTAAAAAGGTCAAATCAGTGGGGGCAGTAGAGGAACCAATGATTAAAGGACTGTTTTGGAGTAGGCGCTTGTGTTGAAATGCGTTTGGTAATCTAGACCCGGAAGCGCCATAGCCCTCGGTCTGGGGATCGCCAAAGGGTACCCCCAATTCCGGATTTGTGATTTGGGACGGAAGAAGCCTGCTTCTATGGCTGATATCAGCAAGTTCAGTGACAGCGCACCAGCTGCGTCGGAAAGCTCCACCACCAAGGTGGAGGACAGCGCGCGCACCCTTTACCCCGAACCCTAAACCCCAAGCTCTAAGCTCCAAACCCTAAGCTACAGCAGGTTCAGGACGCGAGCGAACCAGAAGACTTCTATGTGGCCCAACGCGCGGTTGTAAGGCAGCGGCTACTCCCATGTGACGTTCTCCTCCTCCTCCTCCTCCTCCTGGGCTTTGGGCACCTCCCCCCATTTTTGATATTGCTTTCTGGCTTCTGGCACTCAGACCCAAACGGTAAGCCCGGTAAACCCTAAATCGATTTAGCCGGCATGATCCTCACATGAGAGTTTCTCAAAAAGGGATCCCAAAGAAACACATGGGGAGTATATGGGAATAGGGATTCCCCTGCTATCCACCCATACGACCCCCAAGGCTCCCCTCAATGAGGCTGCTTACTTCCCGGGATATTTGAGGCTCCCTTTAAAGGGCCCTACACCCAAAGCCCGAATTCAAGACCTGTGTGGTTTCAACCTCCCGCGCTGAATCCAAAACTTGGGACCTCAAACCTCATGCTTCAAGGTTTTGCAGCTCAGGTTTAGAGTTTAGGGTGTAGGCTAAAGCAGGACACCCCCACACCACATGATTTATGGGGAATGCATTCTGCTATGTCCGAAATCATCTGTCTCTACGCCGTTGAGACTTTTGATGCACCCCCTTCCCCACTCCCCTCCCACGAAAAAAAGCAAAAATAAATAAAAATCGTAGAGCACGAACACGCTATGTACACCCCAGACCCCAGGCCTCCCTAAAAAGGGTTGCTTTCAAGGGACTTAATTGAGTTGCCCTAGTATGGGCATAGAGTAAATAATGGAGGTTCCGTACTACTTGGGTCGTTCCCCTCCCAGTAACTGTCCTTAAAGGGGCCTTATTAAGGGGGTTCTTATAACTCCTTTAACCCATTGTGGTAACAGTTACTGTAAGGGGGAATGACCCAACGTACTACAGTGATTTAACACGAGCTCCTTTGCAGCAACCCAGTAGAATCCCTAACACCTTGCATGTCTAAACAACCAGGATGCTAAACCCAGAATCCCACTGGGATCCGCAAATAGATCCCTCAGAATGATTTTGGGGTTTAGGGTGCAGGGGTTTAGGGTTCAGGGTTTAGGGGTTTAGAGTTTAGGGGTTTAGAGTTTAGGGGTTTAGGGTTTAGGATGAGCCACTGTCATTATCGGGGTTCCAAATGGACCATTAAGGGCTTAGGGTTTAGGATGCAGGGTTTGGGGGTTTTGGGCTACCAAATGACCATTACGGGTGAGTGTAGGGGTCTCTTTAGTAGTTTAATATAGTAAAGTATTCCATGATGGGAACCTCGGTCCATAAATTGCAGTAGAAATAGTCGCTATAGCTCATATGGGGCCACACGGTTTAGGGTTCAGGGTTTAGGGTTAAGGGTTTAGGGTTAAGGGTTTAGGGTTTAGCATTCTAGGTGGGTTGATTTGGTTTTAACTGGGGGATCTACTTGTTGGATCTTCCCAGGGTCTGGGAACCCTAAGATCGACGGAGCCTTCAGGTGGATAGTTTATGATGTGGGTACCCTTCAATGAGCGCTATACAGAGCTCATTTAGCGTGATTAGCTTTATACGGGCCTCATATGAACCTTGTATGGGTAGCCCGAAACCCAAAATCCTGACACCCCACATCCTAAAATCCTAAAACCCTGAAATCCTGAAACCTTGAAACCTTAACACCCTAAACCCCTAAAACCTAAAACCCTACAATCCTACCAACCACCTGGTAACTACATGCCTGGAGGTGTCCTTGCTAAGAAGACCGCACACTAATGAAACATATGGGCCATAGGCTAAACTCCTAGTAGCCCCCTTACTAACCCCTATAGTAGTCCCGTATATAATTTATATAATCCCCTAACCCCTTTAAGGAGTTTAGACTATGGCTCATATGAAAGGAGGGCTCGGGTGGCCACCAGCTCCTACAACTGAGCCTCGTCTTCCGGGTTTAGGGCTTAAGTTTAGGGTTTATAGGGTTTATAGGGTTTAGAGATTAGGGTAATTATGGGGTTTAGGGTTTATAGGCTTTATAGGGTTGACATGGTTCGTAGGGTTTATTGGGTTGGGTTTACGGTTGGCGTTAGGGCCTTGGGGGTCCTGGGTCCTGGGGTGTTTTCGCGTCAACCCGAAACCTTCAACCCCAAAAAACCCTGAACCCTAAAGACCCTAAACCCGTGAAGCTCAAACCCTTTTTGGGTGTGGTCCACTCGCAATGGGGCTGGAGGATCTACGCGGTTATGGCTTTAGGGTTAACTATCTGAGGTTAAGGGTTTAGGGTTAAAGTTTTGTAACGGTTTAGGGTTTAAGTGTTATAAGGGCTTAGAAGGCCAGCACCTCAATCTGAATTGTGTTTGGTACCAATAATCTGGGTCCTTGCGTTGGACCCTGAGGGGAGAGCTACAACGAAGCATGCTAGGCTCACTCCATGCCGGATAATTTTGCTGGAGGTTTTTCCCTAAACCCGTTAGACCCTACAGTCCCCCTTAAGTAGATAGAATATGGCTTTGGGTATGTTATATGAAGATCCCCATATACCCCATATTCTATCTACTTAAGGGGGACTATAGACCAACAAACCTAGAGCCGAATTCTGCTATCGAAGGCAAATCATGGGGGAACCGTGGAGGGGCTAGAAAGAGTAGTTACAAGTGCTTAAACAATCTTAGGCATTTGGGTTTCAGGTACAAACCGTTGAGATTCGTGTCTTGGCCTAAAGCTCTTTGTTTTTATCCGGGCCCTCGGACCCCACGACTGGTTAGTAGTGTAACCGGAAAGCCTAAACAGGTCTGTTTAGGAAACTCAGACGGTGCAATATTCCTCCATCAACATGTTCTTTTCGGGAGTGTTGCTGTCTTCTTGAGGCATGGCCCAAAAATAGAGCTACCATAGCCTACAATACGGAATAAGTCTACCTGTGCTTTTTGGTTGTAGTATTCTACGAGAAGAAAATTCACTACACATTGTCCAACTGGGTTCAAGGTTTCCCAAGCCCGAACCCGCCTCAGAAAGGCAGGTGCGGATGGGTGAGGATGGATTGATTCGCTTTGCCTAGTAGACGGGCCTACTTTGAGGGTAGAAATGCGGATATCAGCAGCAACCTTCCATTTGAAACCTGTTTTCTAAATCACCTGAGCCCCAAAGTGACTAAATAGAAGAAATGGTGCACCTCCTGTGAAGGTCAGCTATAGCGTGTTTTGATTGGGGTGTTATAGCAGAGCCCGGCCAATCCCCCCTAAATCAATCCCCTAGGCCTCAAAACCACGGGGACGAAGCGGACGGAGTACCTGTGACTGGAGCAGACCATCACCACGGTTGGGGAAAACTTCCTCATCAGGAGGCTGCCTAGAAGGATGGAAGAGGACGCGTAGACCCAACAATACACGAGGCTGCGCCCTAGATGGGAGGGTTCCCATGGGAGGCAGAGCGCCTACACGATCGAGCTGTCATCACGAAGCATGGAATCATCCCAAGGCGGCACGAGCCTCCTTTGACGAAGTGACGTGTCTCAGCGATTACAGCGTCAAGGTTGGCGGACCCGAGGGGCCCTTGATGAACGACACTATCGCGAGAGTTTTCTTCCCTTCTGACACTAAACCCTAAACCCCCGAACCCTCTAAACACCCACAAGCCGTAAACAAAGGGGGTCCAGTGCTTCAGTCTACTTTTGATACTTATTCTCGCCCTTTACAAGTTACAGTCAGAGGGCCTGGTGGTCGCGTGCTTTCAGTCGTAAGCCTCATGATGCCAAACCTAGGGTTTAGAGTTTAGGGTTTAGGGTTTAGAGTTTAGGGTTTAGGGTTTGGGGTTTAGACAAACCCAAAACCCAAACCCTACAAATTCTAGCCCTGCGTTCCCCCAAGCAACCATGGAAGCCTTTGATAGCCCCCTCCCAAAAGTCACTCTAGTCTAGCCCTAAACCCACACGCTAAATGCTAAACCCTTGAACTCTAAGCTTTGAGGAAGCCACCGTGTTTGCCATGTTCACTTCATGTTTATATAGTCTATATATATATATACACGGCGCCATATTATGGTAAGCCTAAACCCTAACCAGTTCCGTTTGCAAGGACGTCGCGGGAGATCTATCACCCTCGATTTCGTCTGCTCATAGAGGTACCGATTAAAGTTTAGGGTTTAGGGGCTATATAGGGTCTAGGGCCTAGCGTTAAACCCTAAATCCTAGGGTTTAGGGCTTAGATGGCCGGCAGGGTATACTTTTGCCCAAGTTAACATGGAAGCTGAAGAAGGTCCCTTGTGAAAAGCCTTTCTGAGGCTATATGAAATTCCCAGGTTAATTTGGGGGAGGGTGGGGTTTAGGGTTTAGGGTTACATAGGGGGATTGCTTAGGGTGTTGGGTTTAGGGTTTATAACCTTTGGGGTTTACGGGCTTAGGGTTTAGGGTTCAGGGTTTATTAGGTAGGAGGTACTTGCCAGTTCCTAGTTATACTCAGTGATATTTTCTGAAGAAGCCCAAAATCCAAATTATGAGACAGGCCCGAACACTTTCCCTGTGACCTTCAGGAATTGTCGAGCTTAGGCTTCGGGGGTTTAGGGGTTCAGGGTTTAGCGTTTCTAGTCCACTTTTCCCCAATCTCACATGGAACCTACAGGAGTCCTACGAAGGCACAGCCTCTAACAGGGCTCCAAGTGTTGCTTGCCGGCCAGGACCCTAAACTACCCTCCACGCAGCCTAAACCCTAAGCCCTACCTGAACCCCAAAAAGTAGGTAAAATAATAGCCCAAATCACCTGAATATAGCCCAAAAGGCCATTATTCTACATACTTTGGGGGTTCAGGTATACCTTAAACCCTAAACCAAGGGTCCTGCTGCGAAGTCGGCAAGTCCGCCATCCCAGTATTACGCGCGTAAGTTCTGAATTCCACTCCCAGATCCCTTGCAACTTAGATTGGGGTTTCCCAAAATCAGGGGCACCATTTAGCGGGTCGCCATAATAAGGATTGTAGCATTTTGGGGTCTTGCATTGGGGTCCCCCATTGTTGGAAATTCCCAGATGGGTCATTGTTGGATGAGTTGCATGTAAATTTCATGCCTCAGGGTCTAGGGGTTCAGGATTTGGGTTTAGGGTTTAAGGGTTTAAGGGTTTAGGGTTCAGGGCTTTGGGTTTCTGATATCAAGGCCCAAAACGGCAATGTTAAAGAAGACTTTCTTCTTGTCCCCATACGGCACGAGCCTGGACCCATACTAGGTTTCTGAGGACTCTTCATAAGACCAGAACGCCGGCATATACCTCAAAGCCCAAACCCTAAGGGTTCAAGGACCCAAATAATTTGGTTGTAGGGTCCAAATACTATAATACTGATGGTATTTGGGCCCTAAAACCTCACTATTTGGCCTTATGATTTGAGTTCCTATATACCCCTATATAGTCCCCATATATCGTTTTATATATATCCCCCTAGAAGCCTTTAAAATGGCCCTATTATTTGGGTCGTGGGACTTTTAGGGAAACCCTAAACCTGCAAGCTCATTCTTGGAGATCCTGGAGCTTTCTCAAGAGCATGTCAGGGAGCACCCAATATGGTACTTTCCCAAAATAGGGAGACCCCATTGTAGACACCAAAATAGTATAGTCCGTATTATGGGGACCCCCCAAAATGGTACCCCTAATTTTGGGAAGCCCCCATATCTGAATATGTAGGGGGGTTGCGTAAAATCTGGGGTGGCATTTTCGGGGTCCCTATAATGAGGATTATAGTTGGGGTCTATATTGGGGTCCTCCTATTTAGGGCTACCATCTCAAGTAGCTAATGAATTAGTTTCAAACGCTTTCCCAGTGTCCAGGGCAGAACCTGCGTTTAGCTCTTGTCTATCGTACGGGGCTGCCGTTGCATCCTATAGTCCCGCGTTAAATAGATAGAACATGGGGCATGTGGGGCCTCATTGTCAGTGCCGCACTACGTGAAATCTACCACAAAAAGCCCTTTCAATGTTTCATGTCGCCTCTGCTTTTATCCCCTCAGAAGCCAGGAGCTTTTGGAAACCCTTTACAAGGCATGTTCCTCAAAATGACCCATGTGCACTTCCTGGCATTTAGACTTCCTGGAATAAGCTCCCCATATAATATGAGCTATAGTCTAAAGCTCGTAGTATCCCCCTTAATATCCCCTATAATGGTCCCTAAACCCTAAATCCTAAACCCTAAACCCTACTTTAAGGAGTTTAGACTATGGCTCATATGTGCTGTATATACTCCCCCACTACAAGGTTGAGGAGTTCTTTACATGGAAGTTCGCCGAAGCGAACTCTAGATGCCTTTTTAGGGTTTAGGGGTTTGGGTTTAGGGTTTAGGGGGTGCAGGGGGACCTCGGGAAGGATATCATAGTTCCATGTTAAAAAACTCCTGAGCCTTTCTAGGCTCCCTCCCCCTTATGAGGCTTACAGACGGGTGGGTTTCATGAACCCCCATTTTTCCCTAGAATCCTCAAGGATTCTCGACTGGAGAAACCCCAAACCCTAAACCCATATCCAGTGTCTAGTCACGGATTGCAATTGGAAGCGCAATGTTAACCTCTTGCCTGCGGCAGACCTAAACCCTAAACCCTACGTAAACCCTAAACACAAATCCAGGACACCCCGCCCGGGGCTGTGAAAGGCATAGAGGATGTCATCGATAGCAGCTGGGCTTCACCCTAAGCCCTAAACCCTAGACGGGATTAGGGTTAAGGTTTTTTAGGGTTTAGGGGTTAGGGTTTCACCGTAATGTGGTAGTTTCCATATTCTTTTCCATTATCCCAATATAGCCCCAATATGTTCCTTATAATCGCTAAAAACACCTTATATAATCCCCATAATCCCTATGGTTTCCATTTTCTTTTCGACTATCCCAATATATCCCAAAGATATTCCCTATAATCCCTATATAAACTGAGAGAATGCAAATTGTCGAGCCTATGGTCCCTATAGTTTCCTTTTTCTTTCCCATTATCCCAATATAACCCCAATATCTTCCCTGTAATCCCTATATACACCTTATAGAATCCCTATAGTCCCTATGGTTTCCATTTTCTTTTCCATTATCCCTACGCAACCCTAGGGTTCAGCGGATGAGCTTCTAGAGGAACCCCCAAGAATGGTTGGGGTTAGGGCTTAGGGTTTAGGGTTCAGGGTTCAGGGCTTGAGGGTTTAGGGTTCAGGGTTTAGGGCTTGAGGGTTCAGGGTTTAGGGTTCGAGGGGTTCCATCTAGGAAAATGTGGTTAATGTTGGCAATCAATCCGGTATGGCCTTAGTACATGTCAATATCACAATACGCAAGGTATGGAGTACGTAGATTCATGCAGGATTTCAGCATCGACTGTAGGGTCTTCTGGGAATGTAGTGCGCCAGTCTTATGTGCACTGGGCCTACTTCGAACAAGGTCTTGGTGTTCGCTGTCCCAATCAGGGAAAATTGTCCGGTGCTCATGCTTCTACAGCTCCCTCCCCCAAACCAACATGGAACCCCATTCCAGACCCCGTTCAGGAGGAGGTTAGTCTACATAGGGCCTTTCTGCAACAGGTTGAGTTCCCGGACCTCAAAAGTAGATCACTCAGGGTTTCGGGTTCAGGGTAGTTTAGGGATTAGGGTTTGGTACATATTCTTAAGGGTCCAAGGACCCAAAGAATAGGGCTGTAGGGTCCAAATACCATTCATATCACATTATTTTGGCCCCTGAAGCCCTATTATTTGGGTCCTTGGACACCTAGGGTCATGCTTAAAAAGAGTCCCGAGTCCCCAAAGCTACCCATAGGAAGCCCTGAGGATAGGGTGTATGGCTCAAAGGCTCCAGGCCCCAGCTATTCATAAGGTTAAGGGTTTAGGGTTTAGGGACTCGGGTAATTATCCGCCATAGTACACCAGAAGGTTTTCAGGTGGGCTGGTATATGGCTAGTAGGTGCCATACTTGGAAGAAGAGCTCAGTCCCCAAAACCCGCCATGGGTCTAGGTTGGGGGGAGAGTGAATCCGTTTAATAATCCTTATATACTGCATAAAAACTTCCTGTGTAGGCTTAAGGGTTTAGGGTGCCTGAAAAATTCGTCCCCATATTCCACCCAGAAGGATCCCTGTTAAGTAAATCCCAACCCTCCACCTCAACGCACCCAACCCCATAGCCCAAAGCACTATAAACCCTAAAACATTAAGCCCTTAAACCCTCAAGCGGAAGGTCCTCGACCGTAAGCTCACCCAAACCACAAGATTCCAAGTGCCCGGATGAAGAGGGTATTTAGGGTGTAGGGTTCAGGGCTTTAGGTGCCGAAAACATACAGATTGTAGCATTTGTAGCCTGAAGCTCTAGGTCCTCTAGGTATTCGGATATTGGGACGCTTGCCTGAAGGCTCCAAAAAGCCCAATATAGGTCATATGTATAGCGTTTGGGGCGCGATGTAGGTCTTACTTATACCGTAAACCCCCTAAGCCCTAAACCCCTAAGCCCTAAACCCCAAACCCTACACCCCAAACCCTATACCCCCCAAACCCCAAACCCTGAACCCTAAACCCCAAACCCCAAGACATGGAGCCCCAGGTTTGAGGAACGACCTAAATCCCAAAAGTATGTAAAAAAACTCCTAAAACCGTAATAGCAGCCATAAAGGCAATTATTTTGCATATTTTGGGGGTCCAGGGACAGCCAAGGCCCCAAGAAATGGAGTTTGGGTTTAGGGTTTAGGGTTTGAGGAGCGACAGCCAAGGTATAGTCGAGGGCGGAAGCTCATCTGCGACAGCAGCGACAACGACAACCTCTAATGCCACAAACCTTGGCATGTCAGCTACTGAGAGGTTTTCGGATTTTAGAGTTTTGGTGTTTTAGGGGTTGAAGGGTTTTAGGGTTTAGGGGGTTTAGGGGTTTAGGGGTTTAGGGGTTTAGGGGTTTAGGGGGGATTTATGGTTTTGGGGTTTAGAGGTTAAGGGTTTTAGGGGTTTAGGGGTTTGGGTTTTTTAGGGTTTAGTCTTTGGGGGTTTTGTAGCTTTTTAGGGGTTCAGGGTTTGAGGGCTTGACTAGGTTTAGGGTTTTAGGCGTTTTAAGGGTTTAGGGTTTTAGGGTTTAGAGGTTTAGGGTTTTATTGGTTTAGGGTGTAGGGTTTTACGGTTTTAGTGGTTTAGAGTTTCAGGGTGTTGGGGTTTGGGGGGTTTTGGTGGTTTAGGGTTTCTTGGGTTTTAAGGTTTTGGGGTTTTGGGCTTTAAGCGGCTTTAGGGTGTTAAGTTAGGATTTAGGCTTTTGGTGTTTTAGGGCTTTTCGGGTTTTGTGGTCTTTACGGTTTTGTGGTTTTAGGGTTTTTGTGTTTTTTTGGTTTTAGGGTCTGGGCGTTTTAGAGGTTTAGGGCATGAGGGTTTGAGGGTTTAGGGGTTTATGGTTTTACGGTTTTAGGGTCAGGGTATACATAGGTTTCGGGTTTAGGGCCTAAGCGCGTTGCGAGCTGAAATTCTTCATGGCTCTCATCTCAAAAGACTCCGAATCCATAAGCCATACCCAATGTGCCACCTGAAGTTCGAACTTGCAGGCCGTAAGCCCTAAACCCTTAGACCCTCAAACCCCAAACCTTTAAACCTTTAAACCCTAACCCTGAATCCCCTAAACCCCTAAGCTCTCAGCCCTTAAGCCCCGGAGAAATCGTCATGCTACATCGTTGGACCTGCAGGGCAGAAGGACAATGGTCGTGGCATCAACACAGATCTTCTGCCAGCGAATGCCGGTGCCTAACGTGGCCTTGAGTCCTCTCGAAAGCAAATTGTACTCGGCCAGGAAGGATCTGTGGTGGCTATGGTGAGACCTCCATGGGACAAAACTTGCCCATGGCTGTTTTGAACAGTCCGCCACTGGACCCTGCTGCTCTGGATTGTGAGGAACTGCCTTTAGCTGAGAACTTGTGCTACGCACCTGTGGCCGTGAAAGCCTGCGCCATGTCGCTGCTAGCACGGCTTGCTCAGACATTAAGTGGGGCATTCCGGTGGTATCGGGCAAGCTCAGCTTGCCCGCCCAGGTAGGACGGGTGTAACGGTTCGGCCATACCATACGATACCATACCATGCTTGCCAACTCTAGGCTGGCAACCTACTTCCAGGCATCACCTACTAAGCGGTACGTGTACCTCTAACCCTTAAAAAAGCCATGTAAGTCCGTTAATAGGAGGGATTAGGGCTTAGAGTTTCTGCTGCAGCTGCACTTGGGATTTAATTTCCTTGCACCTCGGATAAGTTTGCTGTTTAGGGTTTAGGGCTTGGGGCTCGTGAAGGTGGACAGAGATTGTGGAAGCCTTCACCTTCAGTGAGTATGAGACAGGCGCACATATTTTGCAACCTAGAACCCTAAACCTTAGGCCCGAATGTGTCGGCCTACGCTGCTTGCCAGATTTTCCGGGTATACAGGCTGTATGGGTCAAGGTCTTTTACGGACCCTGCCTAGACCATGGCCGTGAAGCATATCCAGGGTCCAAGGGTTGTTCTCGGACAAATGGGTGGAATGTAAACGCCGAACCATTACCATGGTCATGGCTTAGAGCACAGGGTGTAGAATTTAGGCTTTAGGGTTCGAGGCAGCAATGGAAATTCACATGCAAAAGCTAAACCAACATTAAATATAGTTTCGGGTTATACAGGGGCTTATAGGAATAGTTACCAAAACTATGGTCATAAATTCTTTGCGCAATTGTGGGACAGGGTACCTCAAACGCACCTCAACATGCTACTGACAAGTGACCACAGCCATTTGGGGGTTTCCCAACATAGGGGGCCCCAGTGTATACCCGGCCTACAGAGCAGCAACAAGCTAGATAGGCAACTGGGCATCTGGGGATTCTAGGGGAGTCAGAGTAGCCCTGAAAATTTTCCAGTGACCCTAAGCCCTAAACCTTAAACGTCCAAAGCCTGGATGGCTCTTGATAAACAATGCCACTCCGTTGACGGAGAACCACTTCGACGAAACCTTGAAGCCTCACATCAACCAGGGCTGCCTCAAAATTTCAAGTCCTAAGCCCCTCTCGACCTTTCCTGAATCTTAAGCTCGCCTTAAACCCGAAAGCGAGACCATGTGGAAACCATTTCACCCCAGGACAACTAGCAGCCCAACTAGCAGCTCGCATATCGAAACCACAACAGAGGTGGCCAGAAAAAGGTTGAGGGGTTCGCGGGTCTAGGGTTTAGGGGTCTGGGGTTCAGGATTTTGGGGTCTAGGGTTCGGGGTTTAGTATTTTGGGTTTAGGGGTCTGGGGTTTAGGGTCTAGGGTTCAGAGTTTAGGGGTCTAGGGTTTAGGATTTAGAAGCCTGGGGTTCGGAGTTTAGGGGTTTAGGGCTGTAGGGTTCAGGGTTTCCGGGTTTAGGGTTCAGAGTTTAGGGTCTAGGGTAAAGCCTAGGGTTTAGGTTTGGGAGTTTTCTTCGAAAGGGGGGCCGGTAGGGACCCTAGAAGTGTAATTTTCGGGGTTAGAAGAGGATTATGGGGGTTCAGGTTTTCGGGTTTAGGGTATTGGGATTGGTCAGGCTGGGCGAATGTCCTAAACTAGAACATGAAAGCTTCTGAAGGTGCGATTTCTTTTCAAAATCCGGGGTATCTACCTCCCTCAAACGCCACCCCAATAATGCAGATAATCTCCCTAGATCAGATTATAATGTACCAATACCAATACAACAGTGGCAATGTTCGTTAGTAGGAGGCGGCGGTGCTGTTATCATAGGGGGGATGCTTGTGTATTAGATTCTAATTGCGAGGGTCTCGCTTAAACAAATAATGTTCAGAACGCTGAGAAATTTCCATTTCTGATTTAGGCAGCAGCCACTCAGCAGTCGGATTTCTTGACAGGGATAAAGTAGTAGCCCCAGAAAAGGGGTGAGTTTGGATTTCATGGCAGTGTTTCCTACCATAAGTCCTAAACCCTAAACTCCTAAGCCCTAATTAAATCCTAAACCACTCAAACATCATGGTTTGAGGTACCAAATACCTGACCATCTGAAACGATGCCGGGCAGAAAACCTATCATGGAATGGTTTATGGTTTAGGGTTTTCTGACCCAAGGTGCGCAGCTTGAGAGGAAAGATTCCCCGTGTGTTCAGCTAGCATGCTTCCCTGCTGGTGTCTAGTAGAGAACGGAAGAATAGATGGTAGTTTCCATAAATGGGGGACCCCAATATAGACTCCCCGCTAGTTTACTCCTTATTATTGCGACCCTCCGAAATGTACTTTTAATTTTGGGAAAGCCTTAGATCCCTCAAGTAGGTATACCATGCAACAGCATAACAATTTCAAGTGGTTTTTCCAGTCCTAACCTCCAAATAACTGTTTCCATGTTCTCTTCCATGCCCTCAACTCTAAACTCTAAATTGTAGTTTCCATGTTCTTTTCGTTTCTTCATTCCAGACTAATAAACAGCGAGATATCTCTATACACTCTTAAACGAACCCAGTTTCCGTTTCATTTCTTAGCTTGTCCATCTCATTCTTCTTCATACATCTCTATATCCTATCTACATCCCTAGATACCCCTATGTACCCTTTCCAAAGAACGTGTATATAATCCCTATATGAGCTATAGCCTAAACTCCTAGTATCCTCCTTAGTAGCCCCTGTAATATTCCCCTATATAATCCCCTGTATAGCCCCTGTACCACTATGGGCTATTAGACCCTAACATTCCTTATTTGGACCCTATTAAGGGTAGATTAAGGTATCCTTAAGGTCTAATAGCCCATAGTGGTAAAGAGTTTAGACTATAGCTCATATAAGGAGCTGCACTCTCCTCAACAGTACGTCATACCTGGAATCCATATTGTTGTGAGTTTAGGGTGTAGGGCTTTAGGGGTGTAGGGGCTTAAGGGTTGAGATGTAGGGGTTGAGGGTTTGGGGGTTTTAGGGTTAGGGTTCAGGAACCCGCCGTGGCGGCCTCAAAGCCTTCAGCCCTAAATGGTACTTTCTATGAACAGGGGACCCCAAAGATATTAGAATCCCCCCCAGATAGTACCCCTATTCTTGGAAACCCTAAACCCTAAACCCTAAAACCCTAAAACCATAAGCCCTAAGCCCTAAACCCTAAACAACCCCTAAACCCCAAAAGCCCCCAGCCAAAGTAAGCCAAAAACCCTATACACCTTGCACCCTAAACTTATAGTACCCCTCAAGTAGATAGAATATGGGGAATATGGGGATCTTATGATAATATACCCAAAACCATTTTCTATCTACTTAGGGGGGACTATAAACCGCGGAGGAGCCGCGTCCAGCGACCACCTTGCCGGCAAACACCGGCGCGGAGGTGGAGAAGGCTACATCATACCTAGCCCTAAGGGTCCAAGGACCCAAATAATCGGGTCCCTTTAAAGGGGTTATAGGGGGATATATGGGGATACATGGGGACTATATAAGGGTCCAAGGACCTGAAGAATAGGTTTTCGGACCCAAATGCTAGAATATGAATGGTATTTGGGCCCTAAAACCCTTTTACTTGGGTCCTTGGAACCTTAGGGTAGACCTCTGGAACCTATGCCATTTTTTGATGCTTAGCTTAACTTTACGTCCATACTCTGCTTTCATACAAAATTAGGAACCCTGCAAGCGGATAGGGTATGGAGGTCCCTACTTTAAGGTTCACAGGACTTAGTACGTAGGTTACACAGCTAAGTTCTGCGTCCCTTAATTGGGGATGGTCTGCTTATAGCCCTATACTTTAAACCCAACCTACTTGCCAAATCCCTTAGGCCTCTTAGAAGACACCCCCCACCTTAACAGCCCCATGAGGATTATAATTTAGGGCTAGATTATGGCATCCTAGGCTCCTTCAAAAGGGATGTGTTGGGGTCTAGGGTTTATAGTCTCCCTTAAGTAGATAGAATATGGGGTATATGGGCATCTTATTATAATATACTCAAATCCATATTCTATCTACTTAAGGGGGACTACTAAAGTGGGGGTGGTATAGGACCCCATGACCGCGGGGTTTCGTTGTTTGAGGATGAGGACTTAAGGGATACACCAACGTCTATGTTATACGAACTTCTAAAATGTACTGCTAAGTCCTTGCAAATCTGTGTCAATCAGCACCCAAAATTCCAATCCTCATCCAACGGCCCTGACGGCCAGCGCCACGTTTGTTGGGGTAGCTTTGCTCGTATTGGCCTTATATAGCCTTTCCTTAATCATCCTAGCCTTTCCATATTCCTTATAGCTGGGTAGGGTTTTGGGATACTCAAATATTTTCCCTAATTGGTTTCATAACGGCCAAAAGTGCCCTAAATACCTAATATTTTTCAAACGCATCCAAAGGCCAACCAAGGTAGGCCATTACATAGCCTGCATAGACATCTTATAGCCATCTCCTTTGGACCCTAAACCCTAGAAACACTAAACCCTAAACCCTAGAAACCCTAAACCCTAAACCCTAGAAACCCTAAACCCTAAACCCTAGAAACCCTAAACCCTAAACCCTAAAAACTTGGTGCACTTCTCGATTTGTGCGTGTCAAGGGTACCCACCTTGACAGTTCGCCAGCCGTAAAGCTTTTCCCAGTGAGTCGAACCTTGCCTTAAACCTAAATCAATCCTAAACCCTCAACCCTGAAACCCTAAACCCTAAAACCCTAAACCACAATTTAGTGTTTAGTAGTCCTTATAATACAATCGATCAGTAGTTTCCACTTTCTTTTCCATTACACTAAGTGCCACCAAACCGTAAACCCTAAACCCGTAAACCCTACACCCCTCAGCCCTAAACCCCAACCCTAATCCCCAAATCCTACACCCGAGGTGTTTCAGTTGCATCCGCGACTCGCCGATCCCTTCAACTTCTCGTAGAACGCTGGGGACGGGGGGTCATGGTAGGGTAACCTTGCCCTAAGGGTCCAAGGACCTAGATCATAAGGTTTTAGGGCCCAGATACTATGATATGAATGGTATTGGGGCCCTAAAGCCCTATGAATTGGGTCCTTGGACCCTTTTGGTTAAAGAGCGCAACTATTCTCCCATGGATCCCTCAAGCCCGAAGTAGCCAATTTCTCTAGCGTTTAGAGCCGAATTTGGGGTATCATTTCTAGACTGTATGAGAGCCCAATGTAGGTCTGTAGAAGAGTCCCACAACCCAGTAGCTGATGCAAAAACAAACCTGGGCCTGTTTATCATGTGTCAGGTAGCGGAAGAGGCGCGCACGCATCTGCTTTCTTGTTGCAAGTTTACATTAGTTTTTTATACATAGTCGGACCCCAATATCGACCCCAACGTGCCAGAATCCTTACCATACCTCGATCTAGGATGGGGGCCTAGATCTCCCTCAATCCTGGAGTTTCGACCCCAATAACAGCGAATGAAACGGAAGAGGATGTTGAAGATGAATTGGCATCGGGTGCTCTGCTGGGCTTATACTCATATTCTACAGTTCCCTAAATTGAAGAAAAGATACTTACATTGGACCCTACAGTTGAAAGATATTAATTATCTATATTACATACGCTATTGGCGGCCTTAGGGCAAGTCCAGGTACGAGAGTGGTAGGAAATGGGGACTTAACCCCTAAACTAACCAGCTCACAGCCTCTACCACCTGTAGCCAACATGTGAGCTATTGTTCACATTAGGGTTGCCCAGGGACCAGTACGGGTTTAGGGTTTAGGATTTATGGTTTACGGTTACAAAGGGCAAGGATGGACATAGGGTCCCTTTGGTATTGTGGCTGAATATAGCCCCTCACATGTTCCCTAGCAGGAGCCCATGCCCATTAATTATGGGTATATAGCTCACATAACTACCAGTAATTTTAGCACTAGTGTTTCTGCCTACCAAGTTCAGTAGAACTACGGCCCTAAACCCAAAACCTTATATCCTAAACCCAAAACCCTATACCCGAAACCCTATACCCTAAACCCCATACCCTACAACCCTAATCTCTAAACCCTGAACCCTAAACCCTACCTAGAAAGCCTAGTTACCCATAATAGTGGGCTACTTTAACCCAAAGTGGTAGGAAATTAGGGGAAGGTTGCCCGTAATTATGGGTAACTGGCTTTCTCGGTACACCCTAAATCCTAAGTTCTCATCCCCTACAGCTTGGCCACGTGCCGTAGGAGCCTGACGACTTTATAAGTTTGAGCTTAGTGCCTGAGAGTCAGAGGTCAATGTACGATAATTGTAAACGCTAGCGCGCGCCCGCCTCGGCTGGCGGGGTTTCCCACTGTAGGAACATGTAATTATAGAGATACAGGTATCTAAGTGAGGTATATAGATACAGTCATATGCCTATTACATACACAACAAAACCCTAGAAGTCCAACTAGGGACGCGCAAGTAGGACCCAGGAAACCGGTGGGGAAAATATTCGGGGCCAGCGTTCGGAGCTTGGGTTTAGGGTTCCGTCTTGCG
>CAJNIZ010029224.1:140710-154301 GCA_905231905.1 Symbiodinium pilosum | reverse complement strand
GTTAGCTGGGAATGAGGGAATGGAACAGCAAATGGAAGCTACTATAGTGTTTAGGGTTTATGAGGAATGGAAAAGAAAATGGAAACTAGCATAATGGATTATATAGCGACTACTAGAAGAATCCCTTCCTTCATTCCTAGCTAACCAAAGGCCAGCTGGTGGTTCGTGGACCCTCTAATTAGCTCGAGTTGGGGGGGTGTCCCTAACTTGCTGGATATTTGTATTGTTGAGCCGACGCCCTAGACCCCTGCATGCCCGTAGCATACTAGAAAACGCCATAGTTCCCAAGAGGTACTTATAGGGCCATGAGCGATTTTTCGTGTCAACCATACTTGGGGGGTTTCCCAACTTCAGGGGAACCCGTATAACAAGGCTATAGGGGTTGCATAGGGTTTTGCGTTTAGGGTTTCCGAGAATTAAGGGTTTCTGTTTGGGGGTCCCTATAAATAAAAAGGACTATAGTATTTTGGGGTCCATATTGGGGTACCCCTAATTCTGGGAAACCACCATATTTCCCCAATCGTAACTTGCTTGTGAACCTTGAGCATTAAACTTGTAAACCCTGAGCCTATAGTCCCCCTTAGATAGAATGTGGGATATATATGGGAATCTTATTTTAATATACCCAAAGCTATATTCCATCTACATTAAGGGGGACTATAAACCTATAAACCACAAACGCTCAACTTACAACCCCTGAAACCTAACTTGCGAGCCCTAAGCCCGAAGCTTGTAAACCCTAAGCCCAAACCCCTGAACTTACTGGCCCTAAACCCTAAACCCTAAACCGCGTACATAGACCCTGAACCCTAAACCGCGTACATACACCCTAAGCCCTAAACTCACCAGCTCTCAACTTTTATAAGCCCTAAGCCCTAAACCGCGTTGTAGCGCAGGTGGCAAAGGCAATAAAGGAAGAGGTCGAGGTGTGCCCCTTGGTGAAGGGTGTAGGGGTTACGGGATTCAAGGTTTAGGGGTTTAGGGTCAGGGTTTGAGGTTTAGGGGTTCAGGGGTTGAGCGGTTAGGGGTTTAGGATTTGGGCATTAGGTTTTTGAGGGTCTAGGGTTGCATAAAGGTGTATGGGCATCCACAGTAGAGTCAACATGTTGGAGTTTCTAAGTGCACAAGTGCCGCTCTGCGATGCATGACTTCCAGACATTGTTGGGGTCATCCTCAGGGATTACGTAGACATGATTTTACAAGAGTCTAAACCCCCTCAAGGGGAGAATTATAAAGGGGAATATATATATATATTACTTTCTGTATATATATATATAGGGGACAATTAAAGTGGTTACTCTGGGGGATCCCAGGAGTGTAGACTATCGCTCATTTTGAACATCACAGCTGGAATTTTGCATTTTGGGAACGGGAATGTCACGAAGGGGGCTTCCCCCAGTATATGGGCATTAATCTAAACTCCTTAATGGGGGATTATAGAAGGGATTATATAGGGGACTACTATAGGGCTTATTAAGGGGGATACTAGGAGTTTAGACAGTGGCTCATATGGGCATTATAGGGAGACGACAAAAGCTTGCAGTTTTCCTTGAACCTGAAAAATTGCACGACCCTAAACCCTATAGCCTAAGCCCTAAACTCGTTCTAAGCAACTGCCATGCGTCTTTGACCAGACCAGGTCGCGCTCCTCTAGTCCATACGGGGGTGTCACAAAATAGGGTAGTTTGGGTAGGGGTTTAGGGTTCAGGGTTTGAGGTTCAGGGGTTAGTTTCTATCAACAAAATAGGGTAATCGGGGTAGTGGTGTAGGGTTTAGGGGGTAATATCAAGTTTTTCTTGTTTATTGTGTCGGGATGATTCTGCTAGACTCTGTGAGCTACCCTCTTCAGGGAGACCTTCTATCCAAAATGCAGACTCTTTGTGTTCATGCGATCATGCGAGCTTGTCAAAGTCCTTCCTAAAGGTACCTCAAATATGAGGGCCTGTACTATCATGCAGGACCCATAAAGGATCAACCCTAAACCCTAAACCCCCCTCAGGGATCATAACTTTGACGACCCTCCATGTCGGGGTCCTTGGGACTTGCAACATGACCTGCGCCAAGGGCCAGGTCCTTGGGACCCTGTAACGGGTTTAGGGTTTAGGGTTTAGGGTTTAGGGCCGTAACCCAAACCCAAAACCCCAAACCCTAAGCCCTAAGAAGCTTAGGGTTTAGGGTGTAGGGGTGAAGTTGGGTTTAGGGTTTAGGGTTATATCGGGAGAATGGAAAATAGACAGGAAACGACTATTTAGAGTTTAGGGTTTAGGGTTGAGGGGCTTAGTAAGCAGGTTAACATTGGAACAATGGAAAAATGGAAAGGACTATAGTCTAATGTCCCCTCGACCTTCCAAGTCGGTTGTCACCCTAGAAACACAAAAGCAACAATCCGCTGACTCGGACGTCCGGCGGTAAATGCGGGCCAGGAAGTTGTGGAGAGCGTCGCCAAAGAGAACAGAAGCAACATCAGCAGCAACATCAGCAGCATCAGCGGTGGTGTCACGCGGACTGCAAGAGAAGGTTGATGAAGGGTATCAAGCTTACTTTTTACTCGTTCTGAGTAGCCACATGGCACAGAATACAATCCTCGTGTGAGTTTTTGACGCATGTCCTGGGCGTTCATAATCGTTCCTCTTGCAAAAATTCCCCCCGACCTGGCCCATGATAGCATTGTATATTGCGGGGAGTATATGCTGATTGGGGGGGGGTGGAAGGGGTTATTATTTGGGGAATCTGTATTTGGTGACTGTGCGATTGCCAGGACCCTACTTGGAGGGTATGGTGGGCTTAGTAAGTAGGTGAATGTTGCGGATATCTAGGGCACTATTGGCTTACGCGAGGGTACTCGAAAACTTACTGAGTGGTTATATAGGGAGTACATAGGGACTACTATAGGGCTTATTGAGGGGCATACTAGGAGTGTGGCTCATGTATCAACATTGAGGCTAGATGCTTTCTAAGCATGTTCATCCATGTGTGTAAATGTATGCGTACATGTTCAACGACCTGTAAAAAAGAAAGTACTGGTATGTGTATACGCATGTGTATATATATATATATGTACAATTTGCTTTGCCAAAAAACACTTATCTTGATTCATCAGGCCCTCACACAAGCTCTTCATGCTAGGCCTTGTGCTTTAGATGCCCTAAACCCTAAGCCCTAAACCAAAAACCCTAAGCCCTGCAGACCCTGGTACGCCTTGGCAGGGCGTCGAACCCTGGGGTCCACAAGCCCAAAATATGATTGTTCCGGGGTACCAAGAGCTGTTCAGACCATGGTGCCTGAAGCAATCATGTTTCAGCCCTTGGGCCTGCGAGGCTATAAGGCTTCGATATGTTTCGATTGTTTAGCTGTAGCTTTACCACCTCGATTGCATGTCCACCTAACCATGAACCTCCAAGTAGTCCGTTATCGTTTCAAGAGGGTCCGATTCCAGTGTTTTGTGCAAATTCCCACATCTTGTGCATCATGATTGGGGTTGAAGCGCGGTTCAAATTTTCGGGCTTCTTTTTCTGGGGCTAACCACTTCCTAAACCCCAATCCTCAAATCCTAAGCCCTAACCTCTAAACCCTAATCCTAAGCCCTAAGCTCCTAAGCCCCCGCAGTCAAAGTTAGAACCATGGGTCCCTGGTAGGATCCCCAAAGACTATTCTACGGTATAGGGTTTAGGGTTTAGGGTTTAGGACTTCGGCACCTGGGGCCCATTTTCGAGCTTTCATACCCCAAATCCTAAAACTCTAGAGCCCTAGACCTTGAAATCCCAAGGGGGGGTGGTCCAAGGGGGGTAGGTAACCTAGTAGTCCCCATTATTCCCCTATACTCCCTAAGCTTCCGTGAGGTTCCCCAAGGCTCCCTTGTACCCTCCCCCCTTGAACCACCCTCTTTTCAGGCCTAAACCCTAAACCCTAAACCTTGAAACCCTGACACCCTAAACCTTGAAACCATCCTCGCAGAAGATGTGTCCCAGGCCGTCACTACCTCCACCACCACAACAACCAAGCTCTTGGGCAGAAGTTCAGATTGAGAGAGCTTGCAGGTGGTTTAAGGGTTTAGGGGTTTAGGGTTCTATAGGGTTTCGGGGTTAGGGTTTGTTTAGGGGTTTAGGGCTTAGGGGTTTATAGGTTTGGGGTTTAAGGATTTAGGGTTCTGGGTTCACTGGTAGTCTAGGGGTTTGGGGTCACCAGTAAACCCTCAACCCCTAAAACCTTGAGTCCCAAACCCTTTAGTTACGGCTCATATACGGCTCATATAGAGAGGCTAGGACTTAGGAGTTATGTAAGGGCTATGTCAGAAAAAAGGATTAAGCTTCCTATTTTCGTAGGTATTCTACATAAAAGTTCGAGTTTAGGGTTTAGCCTAAACCCTAAGCCCCCAAACCGGTCTTTTGGTAAACCTCCAGCTACAGACAGGCTACGTTATCGCTGCCTTCCAAGCTGTGGATGGAGAAAATCTTACGGCAATCCGGCTCAGGGTTCAGGGTTTAAGGTTCCACGGTTTTGGGTTTAGGGCTTACCTTAGTAATTACTTACCAAAGAATCTTAAGTGCTGCAAGACTTCCTCCTATCCACCGCTCCCTAAACTTTGATACCCTAAACATTTTAATCGACAACCGACATTTCCTCCGTCCATCGTAGGACGACAAAAACCACGACCACGACCACGACAATGAGCACAACTACCATCAGTCCCGCGGTGGCGGCAGAAGCCTGGCTGCATGACCAGAACTTGAACCTCCAAAGTATGCAAAAAAAACAGCCTTCATGGCTGTTATTATGGGTTTAGGGCTTTCATTTTACATACATTTGGGGTTTAGGTAGAGTTCATCGGTTCGGGCCAAGGGTTCAGGGTTTGGGGGTATGATAGAGAATTAAACGGCACAGAAAATGGACGGTGATATGCAGGCCTGGGGTTACGTGGGTGCTGATGCCATGTAATTGTGTAATGGAGGCGAAACTAACTACTTGTCAAATTGCATGTTATGGCTCCAGATTCCCTAGTGTACTTATGGTATAGGGTACTTCAAAAACATTTCAACATGATATTGGCAATTACTTACAATACTTCGTATATAGCTACTTATAAGTGTGACCATATCCCGACTTACAATCTGGGTGATCCCTATAAGCCCATTTAGGCGGATTAGAAGTATGGTCGTAAGCCCGGTTTTAAGTGGTTACTAAGTCCCATGGGCCTCCAAGTAGACCAGCCTATCTGGGGCCATCAAACGGAACCATCACAGCTAGGAAGGCAGAATGCAAGGGGGGTATACTGTAGGGAGGGTTTGGAGTTTCCCAAAACAAGCCCTACTTGGCGGTTCATTGTACTTATAACCTACTTAGTAACTGTAGTTATAACCCAATTATAAATCCCATAACCACAGTTACCCTAGATATTTGGTTATAACTACAATTACTAAGTAGGTTATAAGTACAATGAACCTCCAAGTACATGTGGCGCTCCGTGGGGATACATAACTCTGTACCCTAAAACCTCCAAAGTCACCTCATGGGTTGCTTCATTGGGGTTTAGGGTTTAGGGTTTAGGGATGGTTGTTTCAGCCTTTAGAAGACTTGCTCCTTGTCCGCGATGGTTTTTTGAACTTTTCATGGCCGGTTACGAGGACATTAATCAGGTCTCGGTAGAAGATGTAGAAAACCTGGATGGCGTAATTAGGGTTTAGGGTGTCAGGTTAGGGATAAGGGTTCACGCGTTTTGGGACAGGGTCGGATAGAGGGTATTTCTATCCTCTAAACCCTAAACTGGCCTTTGTTGTGCTGCTTTTGGGCTTCATGCTAGTTTGGGGGAGGGCCTAAACCCTAAACCGTAAACTTTAGTGTTTGGGTCTCCCTTGAGGGAAGTTTCTTCGAATTCAAGGTTCAGGGTTTAGGGCTTATAGGGCTTAGGCTTTAATGTTTAGGATTTAGGGTTCACGGTAGTTGTTCAAATTACCTATCCCCTAACATAGCCTCAGAGTAGCCCTAAGCCCTATACATGGCAAACTACCCCCTATTAAAACCCAGCGGTTAGGATTTAGTGTTCGACCCTAAACTTTCCCTCCCTCCCCTAAGAAGCCTAAACCCTAAACCCTAAAACCCTAAACCCTCTCTTCTTTTAAGTCACCTTCAATGACTGGCCCAGGTCTCAACAACAGTGAGCTCGACCACTTCGCAGGGCGATGAGGCAATTGCAGGCGGGTATGGGGCTTATAGGGTCTAGGGTTTTAGGGTTTAGGGTCTTAGGGTTTTAGGGTTTAGGGTTTAGGGTTTAGGGTTCAGGGTGTTAGGGTTTTAGGGTTTTAGGGTTTAAGGTTTCGGGTTTCAGGGTTTTAGGGTTTAGGGTTTTAGGGCTTAGGGTGTTAGGGTTTAGGGTTTTAGGGTTTAGGGTTTAGGGTTTAAATGGAAGCTCCCCAAAATAGGGGGACTCCTATATAGACCCCAAAATCCAAAACTTCTAAACCTTTATTGGCCCCCAAAAGGTACCCCCAATTTTTAAACGCCATCGCGCGCCCGCCTCGGCTGGCGGGCGCGGAGCACACGAACAGGTCATGGCATGTAGTTGACACGTGGGGTGTAGGGTCGAGGGAGTAACGGAGGCAAGCCTCAACTCAGACGTGTTTGTTGCATGCCTGTTCCAGCATTCATAGAGGGGTTGGGCTGGGCTTAGTCCATCAGCCTTTAGTGAGGGAGTTCGCAAGCTTCGAGGGCCGCAGCCGTAGGCTTGCGTTCCGGGGTCAGAAACTGTAAGTCCCCAACCATACAAGAACCGTAGAAGAAGGCGACATGCACAGAGCCAGAAATCAAACCCACCACAGATGGGGGGAACGGGGAGGGCGGGGGGTGCGGAGGGGAAGGGGAAACCGCATACTGCCACCCACCGAACTGGGGTTTAGGACAAGCTTTGGATTCAGGATTCAGAGTTTTCTCAGTTGCAATCCACATAGCCCAAGGTAGGCAGTATGAAAGGGATTAGGCTTTGACGTTTTTGGGTTTAGGCTCTAGGGTCTTATGGTTTAGGCTCTAGGGTCTTAGGGTTTAGGCTTTGGGGTTTCAGGGTTTAGGCTCTAGGGTCTTAGGGTTTGTGCTTCAAGTTTTGAGGTTGAGGCTCTAGGGTTTTAGGGTTTAGGCTTCAGGGTTTTAGGGTTTAGGGTTCAGACTCTAGGGCTCAAAGTAAGTACGGCACGTCGGCCTAGAGTCTTAGGTTTCTGCATTGCTTGCAGTCGCATTGTGAGTCGACCGAAGTAAAAGACAAAGGGCAGCTATTAGCGCAGTCATGTAGAGCCCCATACCTAGGGCATGATAGGGATTAAACAGGGGGTAAATAAGGATAACGGACAAAGAAATGGACACTACTATTTAGGGTTTAAGGTATATATGGGGAGGGCTACAGAGGCTTGACTGGTACTGGCGCACCAAGGCGCTGCCAATGTGTCGAACAACGTGAGCGAGAATGTCTCAGTCACTACGACAGCCGAAATTGCCACAGTAGCAAACACCACTACCCCTCCCGCCACCACAGCTGCCACTACCTCAACCGCTACTACCACGACCACGACCACTACCACTACCACGACAACCATGACGACCACGACAACCACCACCACCACAACCACCACCACGACTACCACCACAACCACCAACACCACCACAACGACCACCGCATCCACGTCCGTTATCAGCACCACCACCACGACTGTCGCTCATCTCCACAACGCCACTGCCTCCTTTGGCAAGAACGCCTCTACCAAACGGGCTAGCAAAACAGGCAGCGCTGCTACCAACAGCACCCTGGCCGGGGCTGCAGCGACGGGGGGCAAAGCAAGCGCTGCCCAACCAGCCAAGAACGCCACAACTACAACGACGATCACAACGACTGCTGCAACCCCCACCACTACCAAAGTCACCCCAGCCAGCACAGCCGGCAACAAGACGAGCAACACAACAGCTAGCAGCAATGCCAGCAGCAATGCCAGCAGCAATGCTAGCAGCAATGCTAGCAGCAATGCTAGCAACAATGCTAGCATCAAGAACACCACAAAGACCGAAGTCACCACCACCGCCATCACCACGACTTCAACCACCGCAACCACCACTTCTGCCAAGGCATCCAGCAAGAACACAACCCAGACGGACGGCAGCGTTGAAAGCAAGACCAGCAAAGCTACCTCCTTTGGCTCCGCCGCTGACCCAACAACCACAGACACCGCAACCACCACAGCTGCGGCAACCACTACCCCTCCAGCTACCACCACTGGTGCAGCAACAACTACCCCTGCAGCGACCACCGTCGAGACCACAACTACAGGCACTGCTACCACCACCCCAGCCACAGCAACTACCGCAACCACCACCGCAGCCGCAACGACTGAAGCCACCACAGCTGCACCCACAACTACGGCGGCCGCCACCACTATAGCTGCTGGCACGACAACCGCTGCTGCCACAACTCGAGCTGCCGCGACTACCACTGCGGCCACCGCCACGGGTGCAACCACCACTGCAGCAACCACCGCTGCAGCAACCACCACGGTGGAAAGCACCACTGCGGCCACCACCACGGAGGCAACGACCACTGCCGTAACCACCACTGGCGCAACCACCACTGGCGCAACCACCACGGCCGCAACCACTAGTGGCGCCACCACTACTACTCCAGCAGCCACTACCACAGCCGCAACGACTACCGCTGCGCCTACCACGACCACCTCTGCCACAACGTCAACTACTGCCACCACAACGCCCACAACAACAGCGTCCTGTCCTCAGATGATCCGACGTGTGGGTCAAATTTATGATTTTGCGCTTCGGGTTAGACATCGAGGAATTCGGAATTACTGCAGCACCGGCCCCTTTGCAATGTATGATAGCACCCTGTGCCAGGTTCTATAAGACTAGAGATGCGGGGGGGGGGGGTTCAAAATTAGGGTTATGGCCGAGTTCCCTTTGCAATCCGGCTCCTAGTATTGAGGCTACGCAAGATAAAACGGGACCGTAATTTTGGCGAACCCCCTCCCCACTCGCCCCGGCCCTCAAAAATCTAACTGGCCTCAAACATGAGTACGATAATGGCCAGAAACACCAGAACAAGCGAGCCAACAAGTTCCTTACTCTCTGATGCTTTGCAGTCCAGGTATTTGTGTTTTGCTAGAATGTCGTAGATCTGGAGGGCGTTCAGGAGAGGCTGCACAGTCCCATCTGAGGGTTTTTCTCACGGCAGTCCGTTCAGAATACTCCAGGGGACCACCATAGTCCTCTGGGGTTTCAGGTTTAGGGAAACAATACGTTAACATACTACAGTACCATAATCAGGTACCGGGCCTAAGCAATAAGGTACCGGGCCCTGCAGCATTTCTAGTATCCACCCCAAGCCCTAAACTCTGAACCCTGTGTATCCCTTTCCCTCCCCTTTAAGCCTTTAAAGGTACTTAACCCTAAACCCCTCAACCCTAAACCCCTCAACCCTAAACTCCTACCCCCTAAACCCCTCAACCCTAACCCCTAGCATGTAGTGGCAACCCTACTCGGGTGTACCGCGGAGAAGCACCCCCCCAGAGTCGGGCTCAGTTTCCCCCAGAACCACTTGCAGGCCCATGGGACTTAGTAACTGCGGATACCTGGGATTTAGGGTTCGGTTTAGGGTGTAGGGTTTAGTAAGAACGGATAACTGGGATTTAGGCTTAGGTTTAGGGTTTAGTAGTTACGGATAACTGGGATTATAACCCTACTTATAATCTGCTGGGGGACCCCTATAAGCAAATTTAGGGGATTATAAGTAGGGTTATAAGCCGAAATATAATGTAGACCACTGATTAATCAACCCCCTCCCCTGAATGGGGATTATAATAAGGATCCTGATATTTAAACCCACCCAGTAATCATGGGTCTACATTAGAGCCCTAAACCCTAAACCTAGTAGTTTCCATTTGCTTTTCCATTATCCCATAATAACACCAATATAACCCTAATATCATTATACTCCTATTATAGGTACCATGTCTGTATTAAGTGGTTACTAAGTGTCCCATGGGCCTCCATGCAACAGCCCATATACCCGTCATCCCTTCGCCTGGGGTTTAGGGTTTAGGACTGAAGGTTTAGGATGAAGGGTTCAGGGTTTAGGATTACGGGCTTAGGATTCAGGGTTTGGGATTCAGGGTTTAGGGCTCAGGGTTTACGATTTAGGGTTTAGGATGAAGGGTTTAGGGTGCAGGGTTTAGGATGAAGGGTTTAGGGGTAAGTGTTTAGGATTTAGTGTTTAGCGTGTGCAGTTGAGGATTTTGGGCTTATTTACGTAACCCGAAGCCAATGAACATAACCTACGACCTGAAGCCCCCCTTCTATGCACTAAGCCCAGAACCCTAACGCCCTAAGTCCTAGAGCTTAAAATGAGTACTGAACATCACACACACAAAAATCCTAACACTCCAGATCAATAACGAACCCTAACCCCCAAAACCCTAAACCCCACACCCTAAACCCTCTGAACTCTACAACCTCTCAAGCCCTAAACCCGAACCCCCAAGCTGTAAGTAGCAAGGTCTACCGCAGCCGGTCTGGTGGAAGTGAAGGCACCCTATTTCGAGTTTAGGGATTTAGGGTTTGGGGTTTAGGGATTCAGGATTTAGATTTTAGGGATTAAGGGTTTAGGGATGAACGGTTTAGGGATTTAGGGTTCAGGGATTTAGGGCCTACAAGCGTATTGAATCTTTATAGGCCTAGAAGCAAATTTCCAACCAGGTCGGTCCTTCGTTCGTGTCGCAAGCCAGTAACCCACAACAGTCAGCTTTCAGGGCTTGTGGATTAGCACCCTAAACCCTAAACCTCGGGTTTAGTAGGTGGGTTTAGGGTTTTTGGTTTAGGGCCTAGGGCCTCAGGGTTTAGGGTTTAAGGTTAAGGGTTTAGAGTTGATATTTGATTGATTTCCTACCGCTTTGGCTTATTGTGTGTAGGCGATGATCTTAGGTAGCCAAGCTTTCCAGGTAGCAAACCTCCAAGCTCTTAGCGCTGAGCCCTCATCATCGCTAAACCCGAAACCCCTAGTTCCTATTCTACAGTAATCCCGAAGGCTCAAGCCCCTAAACTCTGAGCCCTGAATTTCCCAACCCTTATTCCTGACCGGAACTCCTGAGCTAAACCTCAAGCCCCAAAATCTCATGATAGCCCCTGCTTCTTCAGAAATCCCGACTTGAGGGTCGCGCCATACATACCTGAACCGGAAAAAATAGCCCAGAACCCTAGAAATAACACAAAAGGCCATTGTTCTACCTAGTTTTGGTGTTCAGGTAGGGCTTAGGGTCTAGGGTTTAGGGTTTAGGGCGTCTTGCTGCGCTTCGGCTGGAGGTAGACATGGCGCCCCGACACACCCTTAGCCCTGGCATCCTCCTAGCTTTATTCCTTCTCGGGTTTTGGGCTGACGCCTGAAATTCCAACTTTTTTGAGATTTTGACTTTATAAGTGGTTTTAGGATTTAGGGTTCAGGGTTTAAGGTTTTAGGGTTGTAGGGTTACAGGGTTTTAGGGGCTCAGGGTTTTGGGTTTAGGCCAGTCTCCTCCAAAAGCTTCGGGTTTTGCCGGGACCCCCTGGGCCGCCCCGCAGAAGACAAGTGTCTGAATATTGCATGTGAGCTATAGTCTAAACTTCTTAAAGGGGGGCTTATATAGGGGACTATATAGGGGAGTATTATAGGGGTTATTAAGGGGGATACCTGGAGTTTAGACAATGGCTCACATGTGAGCTATAGTCTAAACTCCTTAAAGGGGGGGTTATATAGGGGATTACATAGGGGAGTATTATATGGAGTATTAAGGGGGATTCAAGGAGTTTTTTTTGCTCTAGCTCATGTGACTCACAAGGCGGGGCTACTGCTTGCATAGCAGCTCCAGAAAGTGGTGTGAGTCGCTGCCGGGTGGGGTTTAGGATTTGAGTTTGGGGTTTTGGGTTTACGGTCCAGCTGGATGACCCCAAGCTCTATACCCACACACTCCCTAAGCCCTACACACTCCCTAAAACCCATACATTCCCTACACCCTAAGGCTTACGTCAAGGACAGTCATTTGAACACCCTTGGAACTTAACCTCTTCACGCGGGGGCGCCCGGACCGAACAGCCCTAAACCCCCCAAACCTAAATCAAAAATCACAGACCCTAAACCATAAACCTTAGACCCTAAACCCTAAACGAAAAACCTTAGACCCTAAACCCTAAACGAAAAACCTTAGACCCTAAACCTTAAACGAAAAACCTTAGACCCTAAACCCTAAACGAAAAAACTTAGACCCTAAGCCCTAAACGAAAAAAACTTAGACCCTAAACCCTGAACGAAAAACTTTAGACCCTAAACCCTGAACGAAAAACCTTAGACCCTAAACCCTAAACGAAAAACCCTAGACCCTAAGCCCTGAAGAGAATGGGATCCCAGACCCTGACCCGAAAGCTTGAAACCCAGGAGCGCAAGGGTCCAAGGACCCAAATAATTGGGATTTAGGGCCCAAATATTCTAATATGTTTGGTATTTGGGCCCTGAATCCCGATTATTTGTCCTTGGACCCTTAGGGCCATGGTTCAGGGTTTACGTTGCCGGCTGTTGCCTGGCTCTTAGGGGTTCCTATTGAAAACAAGAAAGATTAGGGTTTAGAGGTTTAGGCCTCAGAGGTCCAGGGTTTAGAGGTTTAGGGTTTGGAGGTTTAGGGTTTAGAGGTTTTGAGGTTTAGAGGTTTAGGGTTTAGAGGTTTGGGGTTTAGAGGTTTAGGGTTTAGAGGCGGAAAGTTTGACCTGTAGGAGGGGCGGGGTCCTACAGCCAGCACAGGTAAGGCCAGTAAAGGGGGTCGTGAGTAATTTTTTTCAAAGGTTATGAGGCCATGTACATATGAGCTTTAGTCTAAACTCCTCAAAGGGGGTTTATATAGGGAATTAGATAGGGGACTACCATGGGGGTTATTAAGGGGGATACTCGGAGTTTAGACTATAGCTCTTATGTAGTCACTCAGTACCAGGGGCCTCCCCAAAAAGCAAATCCAAAAAAAACAAATCCCTAAAACCCTGAACCCCGAACCCTAAACCCTTAAACCCCTAAACCCCCCAAGACCTTAATTCCTAAACCTTCAACCCTTCCCAAAGACCCTAAATCCTAATCCCTCGCCCTAAACCCTAAACTGTAAACCCTAAACCCTAACCCCTGAACACAAAAACCCAAACGCCAAACCCCAAACTCAATTGGACCAGGCCACCCCGTACAACACGAACTTACAGCGCCTTGGCCAAGCTTTTCCCTAAGGGTCCAAGGACCCAAATAATAGGGGTTTGAGGCCAAAATACCATTGATATTATAGTATTTGAGCCCTAAAACCCTATTTGGGTGCTTGGACCCTTAGGGTTTAGTTTCGAGGTCACAGGGAGGTTGTGTGGGGTTATACTGGATCAATGTTAGGGATCCTTCAAATGTTTCGGGGTATGGGATTCCGTTTTATGTAAAAACGGATCCTTTTTTCTTCCCAGGGTAAGGTGGGCTAAGTATAGTGTGATGGTGGGAAAGAAAATGGAAACTACTAGAATGGGGTTATATAGGGTTTAGGGTTTATGCAAGCTGTCTGCAGAC
>CAJNIZ010029224.1:110951-127096 GCA_905231905.1 Symbiodinium pilosum | reverse complement strand
CAGGGGCCTCAGGGGCCTCCAGGGCCTCCAGGGGCCTCCAGGGGCCTCCAGGGGGCCTCCAGGGAACTCCAGGGAACTCCAAGACCGCCCCAAAAACCAGCGCAGAAGATGGTTTTGAACGAAAAATGCACCCGCCGCGTACTGCCAAAGCCTCGAACTTCGGCAAGGCTGAAATTTCACGTGGGATGGCCAGGCTGGACTAGGCCGCCCGCCATGGCGGGGGGGGGGGGTCGGCCCAGGCTAAGGCGTGTCGAGAGGGGGTTTTTAAAGGGATCTGAACGCCCTGAGGCTGGATGCCTCGGCGAATATCTTGGGGAAACTCTATTAATTACCATAAACCCGTTCTGGTAACTGTCCTTAACAGCTGCCCAAGTGAGCATGGCGGTCTTTACGGGACAGATCCTCCCGGAGCTCCACTGCCAGAAACTGAACGGCAAGGGGCTCGAAAGGTGGGATGAAAGTAGATGGGCTAAGTACTAAGGGATCCCTACTATGGCCATGATTAGGGTTTAGGGTTTAGGGTTATGCCCCTCCTCCCTTTCCTCTTTTTTTGAGCCATGTGAGAACAGCAAGGCAGAGTACATGAACTACTACAACACGTGCGATGTCAATGGCTACCTACAGTCAGAGTTTCCTGGCTTTGACGTGCGTGTTTGGGGCTTAAGTCATGGGACTATCATCCCCCCACAGTACAATGGCACCCAGACACTGAGGGACGTGTTAGGAACCATGGAGTTATTGAGAACTCTTAGGGCTTATTGAGGGTTCATAAGGTCTGTTGGGCTTTGTTTGTTGCGAGGGCTTGGGGGTTCTAGCGTGTGGCTGCTTTGGGTTTCTGGTTGACTCAGGGTTTGGGATTCAGGGCTTTGGGTGTTCAGGGTATTGGGGCTCCTAAACCTTTAAGTTCTTCACGTGCATTGTCAGGACCCGTCCTAAGCCCTACTTGAAGGCTGAGGCAACCTGGTCAGTAGGTTATGCATGGGGTTATATTTCGCCTAACTGGGTTGGCATGCCTCCCACCACCCCCTTTAGCACCTACCTACTAAGCCCCCTGATGCCCTAAGTAAACACAAAACAATACACTGGCCATTGAAGAGTGGCTTGTGTGCCTGCTTCGTAGGGAACGAGGCAAAAGTAACTGGAAACTACGATATGTATCATCTCTCTGGTTCTTAGTAGGGCATATTAGGGTCTAGGGTTTAGGGTGCTTGGGCTATATAATTCCTGTAGAAGATATTCCCTTGTTCTCTACTAAGAGCCAGCAAATCCTTCAGGGCTCTAGGCATCAGGTGCTTGCTGAGTTGGGGGAGGGGGGGAAGTTCCCGATTCGCAGTATACACTCCCCTATCACAGACCCTAAAAACTTGCCCTAATCCTTAACCCCAAGCCCTAAACTTTACAGTATATGACGCCGTGGCGGTGTGATTCGTGGTGTTCAGATTTCAATAGAAATCCTCACTCATTTTTATGTACTGTAAGATTTGAGTAAAGTCCTTTAGGCAGATCTCACATTTCCCTACGGCGCCATACTCTCAAACTTTAAACTCCCCACCCCAAACCCTAAACCTAAAACCCGGGAAGACTTCCGTGAAGGGTTGGACCCTTAAGCTGCAACCTTAGTTTTTGAGACTGCTGAAAGGACCAGGGTTCAGGATTTAGGGCCTGTAGGGTCCAGGGTTTAGGGTTCAGGGTTTAGGATTTGGGGGTTTAGGGGTTTAGGGCTTTAGGGTTGAGTATTTAGGGATTTATGGTAGGGCTTTATGGTCTAGGATTTAGGGGTTTATGGGCGGTTTGGGGTTTAGGGTCTAGGATTTAGGGTTCAGGGTTTAGGCTTTTGCCTAGATCTGGGCTAGAAAAGCCCTACGCGTTATGACCACACTTGCCCCTCACAATAAATGCTGCCGCTTGAAATAGAATGGTACGACATAAAGGGAGTTATCAGTGGGGCGCTGGGGACTTACTCATTTGGGGAGGTGATTATGGGTTATAGAGTGATGTCCTTTTGGGCTTGGGTGCCACCATAGTACCGTAGTTCCTAGGGCGAGGTAGTAGGTTTTAGTGTTGGGGTTTAGTGCAGGTATTTCACGTAATGCAGAATTCTTGGCCCTAAGCCCTAAACCCTAATCCCTGCGCCCACCCCCCCTAATATTAGATACTCCCGATATATTACAATATACCACAATGGGGAGTATTTAAAAGTCCTAAATCCTAAAATATTTTGAGGCGGCCATGAAATTAAAACCAAGCGCCATGTATGCCCGAGGCTGACGAAGTATTTGGCAGGCGACCGCTACAGGCAGGGCGAGGATTTATGTTCAGGGCTTAGGTTTGGGGCTTAGGGTTTTGGGTTTAGGTCTTAGGTTTTAGGGCTTAAGGTTCAGGGTTTGGGGTTTATGGTTTAGGGTTCAGGGCCTTGCGGACTTACTTAGGAGATAACTGAGATAACCAATGTTCTACGCCCCCCAGTTGGGGTTAGCCTGCTTATGACCGCACATGTAACCTACTTGCAAAGTCCCCTGCGTTTTCAAATAGAGTTTGGGATTTAGGGTTTAGGTTGGATACTGCCCCCATTCCTTAACAGTTAGATAATATATTAATTAGAATATGGTTATGTATAGCACGTAATATGACCCCTAGTATAGGGTTTAGGGTTTAAGGCCTCCTGGCGCGAACTCATCCGAAATGGTCAGTTCTGTAGACAACAATCCCGTATTTTGCGCCCCCAAAATGAATTCATGGACACCCGAAGTCCGCAAGTGCTTTTCATTCTTCGGAAGTATCTGAGCATAGCAAGAGCCCTAAGCTTGAAGGTCAATGGCTCGAGATTCCAAACCGTAGAGCCTACCCCAGACATTAGTTAATCCCTAGACCGTATCAAAAACCTTAAACCGCAAATCCGCAGCCCTACGCTCGAAACCCTGCTCCCGCTGAACTTAAGACCCTGAACGCTTAACCTAAGACCCAACATAGATAGTTTCCACAAGTAAGGGGAAGCAAATATAGACCCCCAAATTTCAGAATCCCTTTCGTGGAGATCTCAAAAAAGACCCCTAATGTAGATTAAACCCTAAACTGGCCTAAGCCCTAAATCCTATAAACCCGGGTTGTAGGATTTAGGGTTCAGGGTTTATAGGGTCTAGGGTAGGTGCTCGTGCCCACTTGCCAGGGGAAACTGCCACCTTTTGCCCTCCGCAGAGTATGCATCGACCCCCTTCGGCAAAGTTGCCGCTTTGCTGTGATTGGTGCAAGAGGGGGGAAGGTTCAGTTCTGCTTTCATAATCCCAGGATTGATGGCTGAGGAGACAAGAGAACAAGGCACTGCGGTTTTGGGCTGTTGTTATGTTATCTTCCCAGTCAACCTTGGGTAGTAGGAATAGAACCGTAGCACCCGAAAAAGATCCTTATTCTTTGTAATCACTTATTAGCTGGGACTTCCTTCTTCGACTTTCGTGCTCAAAGATCTTGGTGTTTGAGCTTGTCGGGTTGGTTTCGTGGGCCTCCCAAGCCCTTCACCCAAACCCTGAACCCTGGATTCCTAGACCCGAAGCCCGAAACCCACAACCCTATGCCCTGGACACTAAATCCTCAACCCTAGATACCCTAGACCCGAAACCCTAAACCCAAACCCACAACTCAACCCTACACCTTAAACCGCGTGGCTAGGTAGGTACTAGGGAACCTCAGCGAGCCTTGAGGATTACAAGGAATGATCGGGGAGGCGTACAGGATTCCTACATTTTAGTGTTTTGGGTTTTGGGTTTTGGGGTTTAAGGTTCCCCCTTGTAAGGACTACCCCCTAAACCCTAAACCCTGTAAACCCCTGTGACTATGAGACAGGCAATTCTCTACCCATCATGAGACAAGCGCAATCCCCCCGGAAAGCCCATGAGTGGTGGAGTTTGTGGCAGACGTCTAGCTTCGTGTTTGGGGTTTGGGCTTTTAGGGTTGAGGGTTTAGGGTTTAGGGGGGTGTGGGGTTTTGGGTTTAGGGGTTTGAGTCTAGGGGTTTTGGGGTTTGGGATTTTGGGTCATGTCTTCAGCATCGAGGCCGTTGTTTATGTGTGTGCGTGGTGAAGACGCAAGTACAAAGTTCCCTTCACTCGGCATCTAGTCCCTGAGCACAAAAGATCACTTAGGGTTTAGGGCCTAGGGCACCTTAAACCTAAACCCCTCGAAGCTGTACACCGCGAAGACCCCACCCAAAAAGCTGAACTACTCTAAGCCCTTAAACCCGAATCCCTACCCAAACCCCAAAAGTATGTAAAATAATAGCCCTAAACCCATAATAGCAGCCGTAACGGCCATCATTCTACATACTCTTGGGGTCCAGGTAAGCCGTGACCCCTAAGCCTCCGCTTTGGGCAAAGGAGTGGGTGGACGAGCGCCGCATACCGGTCTTGGTCCTCAGGGGCTGAACTTGGTTCTCTCTGGCTTACTAGGGCTTGGGGAACTCGTAGTAGGGAAGGGGGGAAATGCGGGTAGAGTAGAAAGGGATGATCGTTGAGGATTGTGTCCTAAACCCTAAACCCTAAACCATTGTATCTATATACTGAGCAGCAGTTAGGGATGTGTCAGGCAGAGTATAGAAAGCAAGCATAAGGCACCCTTCTTTTTTCAGCGTGTTTCAAGGGGCCTCTAAGAGTGCAAGGAGCGACAAGCAACTCACTGGTGCTTAAGGAGGTGAAAGAAAGGGACGTTTAGGCTTTAGGCTTTGGGCTTTAGGGTTGGGAATGTGACTTCAACTGAGGCTTTGGGGCGTTGGGTTTGCGCAAGCCCTATGTAAACCTTAAACCTCAATACCGCAGAAATACGGATCCACCATTGCAAGCAGCTACTTCCCTAAAGCCGAAGCAGTGGTGGGACGTTGATTCGGTGTCGAATACGTACAGGCGCAGGGGGACTTACCCTAAGGGTCCAGGGACCCAAATAATAGGGTTTTAGGGCCCAAATACCATTCATATTGCACATATTATAGTATTTGGGCCCTAAAACCCTATTATTTGGGTCCTTGGACCCTTAGGGTTAGTGAGTAGGTTTATACATGGCAACATACGCAACATTCACGAGATGAGTTTTCCAATCTGGAAGAGTTGGATACTTCCCAACCCTTTGATATTGCTTCCTATGCTCGAAAACCGCGCACACCCAAAATGCATTGCCTCGAAGACAGCTCTAAAATCTGGACCCTGGACAGAAGAAGAGACTCAGATCCGATCCCTCATGCCACCAAGACTACGGTTAGGGTTTAGGGTTTAGGGAAGACTGTTAGCAAATCATAACGACCTTGCCCGCCCCAACCCCATATGGCGAGTTATACTGTTAAAATGGCCCCAGACTAGCTTAAGGTACGGCTCTGAGATCCTTATAAATGGCCAAAGACTGCTGTGTTGGCCATTTAATTCAAAAACGTGGCAACGTAAACCCTAAGCCTGAAACCCTAAACCGAAACCCTAAGCACTACGTAAACCCTAGCCCTAAACCCTAAATAAACCCTAAGCCCTAAACCCCAAGCTCCACTAAGCCCCAAGCCCTAAGCCCTAAACCTTAGGGCTTCTTAAGGAGGATACTCGGAGTTTAGACATTAGCCTAACGCAGCACAGGATAGCTTCAACGAATTCATGGCAACGAAGAATGCCAAGCCCCGCTGTTGCCCTGGATGTTTGGTGTTTTGGGTCTATAGGTTTTAGGGTTTAGGGTTTAGGCTTTAGGGTTTAGGTTTGGGAGTGTTGGGTTCTATTGGCTCAGAATAAATAGCCCAAAACGCTTGATTAAATGCATGTTCTATAGTAGGGTCTTTGGGCCCAAAAGCCTCAAAATATGAGTCCTTCGAGCCTGAGGGAATGTGCTGAACCTCTTGTGAGGGGTCTGCAGGATGTAGTGTGAGAGGGGGAGGATATTGTAGCCTTAAGTGTCCAGGCGTACCAACATCATGAGGATTTGGGCCCATCATTTGCACAGTCAATCTGAGTCGTTTCTGGTACCTGAAAACCCAACGTTTCAGAATGTGGTCCCTCATTTGAGAAGCAGTTTCCTTGACTAAGGGGACCCCTTTTAAAAGGCACCCCTAATTTTCAGAAACGTTAATCCCTCAACCCCATACATCCCTCGGTAAGCACTACATCCCGCTGTAAGCGCTACATAATCCCACCCCTCCCCCCAAAAACCACTCTAAGGTACCACTGTTTTAGGAAAACCCTCCACATTCTAATACCTTGGAACCTCGCTTTTGACGCATCTTAGAGTTTAAGGTTCAGATTTAGGATAACAGTCACTTCAACAAGGAATAGGAGTTCTATTCACTCCTTAAACAATCCTCTTAAGGACAGTTACTGTAAGGAGGGATGATGCAACGCAGGCAAGCTTTAGTACTAGTACTCCTTAAGCTCCGTTGCACATAACTTCAGATTCTCAGTCCACCCTCAAAAGGCCAAAACCCGTAAACCCTTAAACCCTAAACCCTAACCCGCAAACCCTAAAAAGGACAGTCATACTGTCATTTTTGACAGTTTTTGGACCTTATGGCCAACAATGGACCAGTGCCTTGATCAGCAGACGGAAAAGTCCTCTGGCTTCAAAAAACTTAAAAAGGCCTAAACCCACGTACAGTACAAGGAGTGCATGCAAGTCCTCAACACGAAGCCTCAAGCCGAACTTCAATCCCTGCACCCACAGCTGCATGAGCTATAGTCTAAACTCCTCAAAGGGGGTTATATAGGGGACTACTATAGAGGTTATGCATGGGGATATTAGGAGTTCAGACTGTAGGACACATCACATGTCGGGTAGTGAGCCTCATAGGTTTCGCTGGGGTCTTACTATCTCAACAATTTCTACTCCAGGCCCTCAAGTCTAGACCCTAAACCCTAAAGCCTAAACCCAACCAACCACGTTCGGGCTATTTGGATCCTCAGGCTTTTCCAACAACTACAAAGACATCTTACCAACTTGTGGCTATTTGGATTCCTAGGATTTTCCCACCAGTACAGACATGTTACCGACTTTTGGCTTTTTGATCCCCACAACTACAAGATATGCTACCAACTGTTGGCATTGGGATCCGTAGGGTTTTCCCACAAGTACACTTAAATACTGCCAGCGCTGGCTTGATTTCACTTCGCCATGATGCACGCGTGGAGCGCGCTGGAGAAACCCATGGCTGCGGGGGCGCTGGGTGTTGCAGTGCTATCACTCGTGCCTGGGTTTTCATAGGGTTTAGGGTTCAGGGTCCAAACTCCCCTTAATCTGATAAGTAAGTCAACCCTTAAATCCCTAATTGGGGGAAACCCAATCCGTAAACCCTATGTAACCCCTGTATCCCCCTTTTGTTAAAGGGACCCTGAATTTTGGGAACCCCCTTCAGGGGTTTAAGTACCCGAGGGACCTTGGGGTTTGTGCATTGAGCCTGCGTGTTCATGGGAGATATTCAAACGAAAGGCTAGGGGACATAATTTTTTCGGGTTAAGAGACTCTGCTGGGGGTCCCATACGGAAGACTTTAAGAACTTGTCTCATGAGTATGTAGTACATTAACCCTAGGGATCCAAGTATACAAATAGTACCAACATTGGGCCGCAGAGTTTGTAAATATTACCTACATTGTGCTATTTGGATCCCTAGGGTAATGGGGTTAATGACTCTAGTCCCTACTAGAGGGTACATGTTGAGCCTTTACTCTGTTTTTGCCATCACTGCACCATCCGAGTTGTTTCAGGGTTTACACACAGCATAGGCCAAAGAACTGAAACATAAAAACTGCAGGAATTATTCCTCCTCTTTTCAAGTGATGTGCAGACCGCGTGGAAATTGCGGTGCTTTGGGCTTGGGGTTTGGGACCACAGCAAGACGGTGTTGAGCAAATCCAAAGCAGTGACAGCGGCAAGAAACACACCGAGCCGAAGTCATAATGTAGAAGCCTGAATAAATAAAGGGCCTTTACTGGGAACCCCAAATAAATTAAATAGGGAAACGCAAGAATATAGTAGGAATATACTAGGAATATACTTATACCAGGGTCCGTATATTCTAGTATATTCCTACTATATTATTGGGGTTCCCTGTTTGGGATTCCAAATTCCTCGTGTAATTGTTGTATAGGATTTCAAAATTAGACCTCGAAATTGTATTTGTAATTATCAAGGCCCCTACATTAGGAATGGTCTTCAGTTTTGAAACAGCGCAGAGGTAATTGTGCCTGCAGGGACCCCTGCCCTTGTCCGCAGAGGATAAAGCATGATGACGGGGGGGACTTCTGGTAGAGAAAACAGAACATGAGGTCTACAAGGCCATGGGAATTTCCTGCATTCCCCTTCACCTAAACCCTAAAACCAAAGAGGTCTTTGGTTTACGAGGCCAGGGAATTTCTGGGCTTCCTGAGCCCTTGAATGCTGAGGTCTACAAGGCCGTGGGAATTTCTTGGCTTCCCCTTCTCGGCCCAGCCATCACAGAGATGTTCAAGGGTGCCTGGGATCTTGAGCGACCAAAACACACTTCACCAAAACCTTTAACCGTGTTTCTTCAGATGCCGCCTTTTTTCTCGATGTGAAGACACACCAGTGGCATTCTTTGCATAATGAAAATCAGTAATGTTGCGACCTAGATGGCTAGGATTTAACGCGTGCGAGAGGGTGTATTTTGCTGTAGTTGTCTCAGGATTCTTCGGGGTGTTGGGTATTATCTGGGCTTCTACCTCACCCTAGTCGTCGTATTACTGTGGTATATATATATTTATATGTAAACAAACTGACGCTATGTATGCACAAAGACTTGTATATTTGCGCAAAGGGAGCATTGGCTAGGTATGTAGAGGCGTTATCTACATACGCACGCGCCTAGATATCAGTATGGCTGGGTGCATGCATGCAAGTATATAGGACGCTAAATCCTAGACCTGACGCCCAAAACCCGACATAATATGTGCAAGTATGTAAAAATCCTAACCCTTAAAACCCCAACCCCCAAAACAAGAATCCCTAAACTCTAAATCCCTAAGTTCTAATCCCGAAAACCTGAACCCCTGAACCCGAAATGATCGAGTAGGTACACCGGATGGCTACTACCCTCGACATGGTACTGGGGCAGATGGCTCAGCTGCAGCCGATGAGTCGTCCTACACCATCTTGTACGTCTGCATGCGCCAAGGGCTCAATTGAGGTTTACAGGTGTTACATAGGGTTATATAGGGATAATGGAAAAGAAAATGGAAACTACTATAAGGTTTATAGGGTTTAAGGGTCTAGGGGTTTTAGGGTGTAGGGTGGGTTTCGGGTTCACGGAAAAGGGTTGAGAGTTAAGGGTTTGGGGCTTAGGGTGTAGGGCTTGGAGTCATGCGCCAAAGGCTCAATTGAGTAGCTCTACTGTACTTGACAGCATGCAAGGTATTTAAGGTGGTGCAGGATTTCCTCCATCAACAGCATAGACACAAAACATGGGCGGTCTTTTTTCGTGAGGCCTTTAAAGAAAGGGGGCGATAATCTTAGTATGTGGGAACAACTACCAAACTTTTAGTCTACACTCTCCGAACGGACATGGAAGCTGATATGCTTCCCGATTCGGTCGTCGTGGGTGCTGTTTCTGGCTTCAATGAGCCCTAAACCCCGAACCTCAGTGCAGACTCCAGTTGAGATAATTCTTCATAGAAATAAGTGCATCGCTACGTACCCCGAATGGTATGGGGCTCCGAAAGGGACGCTGGATCTGAAACCGAAGCCTGACTAAACTCCAATCTAACACGCATAAAGCCCCTAAACTCTCAAACTCCTGGAAGGGACTCAGAATCCTATAAAGTCCTTGAAAAGAGACCCAGAAGTTTTGGTGATAAGCTGAGTGCACGGAGAAGCCCAGGTATGGAATTCTTGGAACGGTGGGGCAGGTTGCAGGCGCGCGTGGTTTAGGGGTTAGGCTTTAGGCTTTACCCTAAAGCTCCTACCACTTTTTTCGCTTCCTGGGAGAAGGTTTAGGCTCTGGGGGCTGAGGTTTGTATTGGTAATTTCTTAAGCCCCTGTAGTAGAGGCAGTATGCTTTTGGGCTAAGATCTGTCTGATGCGGGCCTTACTTCTCAGAGGCCACATCAGCAAATTGCAAGCTCAAGTGCTAGCAGGTCACACCGATGCAGGGATCACTGTTGCGGAAATGCTATCAGGGCACAGACCCTAAGGGTCCAAGGACCCAAATAATAGGGTTTTTTAGGGCCCAAATACTATAATATGAATGGTATTTGGGCCCTAAAACTCTATTATTTTGGTCCTTGGACCCTTAGGGAGATGCAGCTGAACCCTAAACCATAGGATAGTCATGGGGCGCTTAGTTGGGTTTGGGGCAACCAACATTCTCGTGCTACTTTTGTGGGGTCCAGGTACCCTAAACCCTAAACCCTAAACCGTGTTAGGTTGTCGATGATGGTTCAACCCTGAGCCCCAAACCCCAAACTAGTTTAGGGTTTAGGGTGTAGGGATTTAGGGCTTAAGGTTCAGGGTTGAGTCTGAGGGTTTAGGGTGTAGGTATTTTGGGCCTAGGGTCCAGGGTTTAGGGTGTAGGGTAAACCCTAAACCCCAAACATTAAACCCTACAACCTAAACCCTAAGCCCTGAACCCTAAACCCCAAACCGCATTTGTGAGGCTGGAAGCTGTCGATGATGTTCGCCTCAACACCTCCGAGTCAGCGACCCCCGCTGGGCGTGCAAGGGGCCGGGTTGACCAAGGTCTACGCGTGCTTTCACACAACGAGCCCTGGGTTGTTGTTGCTGTTTAGGGTCGAGGGTGTAGGGTTTCGGGATGTTTTCGTGTTTGCCATAGTGTAACTTTGGGGTGTTGCACAGCCCGCATGAATTGTAGCCTAAGCTCCAGAAAGGCTGGTTATGCAGGGGATTATATAGGGGACCGGTATACATAATTTATAAAGGTTGTTAATAGAGATACCAGGAGTTTAGACGATAGCTTATTTCACAAGATACTGGCATAACCTGGTGGAAAGGGTTAGGTAACGTCACACCTCAAACCTCACACGTTTCATTACGACGCAGCCTAACCTCAAGGCTTTAAAGCAGTACTTGGACCCCAAAAGTAGGTAAAATAATAGTCCAAACCTCCTTAAAACAGCCCAAAAGGCTATTATTCTACATATTTTTTAAGGGTTCAGGTATACCTTACACCATCAATTCTAGAAGGTACGCCAATAGTTATGCTTTTCCTTTTTCATCTTGGGGTCTCCCTATGATTAAAGCTGAGCATTAGGAAAAAGGGTTCCTTGTTTATTAATAAGCCCCATACCCTAAGCTGTAACCCCGTGGATCCCAAATAACTTGGCTTTAAATCCGAAGTTACAACAGTGGCTTCGTTTAGAATTTAGGGTCCGTGGATAAGCGGTCAGTTTTTAGGCCTCTTGCTTTTGGTAAGGAATCAGCGTTCATGGTTAAGTTAGGGATTTAGGGTGTAGAGCTTGAAGACTAGGGTTTAGAGTGTGAGGTATCCTAAACCCTAAACCCTGGGACCCTAGGGTTTGAGGTTGAGAATTAAGTGAAAGGATTGGGCTGCATCATCTTGCCTATGCCTTGCTCGGACCTGAAAGACGCTCGGTCAATGTCTTGGTTGCTGCTAAGAACTTACATGGGCTATAGGGATTTAGGGTTTAGGGTTTAAATTCCTTAAGGGGGGTTATATAGGGGATGACGTACTGTTGATCAACAGTAGGGGAGTGCTGTAGGGGTTATTAAGGGGGATACTAGGAGTTTAGAGTTTAGACCATAGCTTACATGAAGTTGCCATCACAGCGTAACCATATGTACTACACATCCATGTTATGGCAAGTTGCCTTAAGTTCCTTGAGAGCAACCCACTTGTGTGGAAGTGTTTTGCTAAAGAAGCCGTAGAAAATCCGCCGGACATGAATCATAGCTTCTGTCGGTCCTGACCGTATTTTTGCCACGTTTGGACGAGCCTAAACCCAATAAAACCCTCTATAATCCCAGTTGCTATTTAGTTTACATTTCATTTTCCAATGATTCTCCATTGTTCCATGAACGCTAAATGCTTATTTGGCATTTTTGTTGACATCCAGGGTACGGAAAGCTCGAGCTGCATCGGGTGGGCATGGGGGAGCGCCTGAGATGGAATGTTAGGATTTTCAGGGCTTATGGGGTTTGGGGGTTTGGGATTTACGGTTTAGGGTTTGGTGACTTTGTGGTCTGCGCTGTTTGAAGCTAGGTAGGGAAGCCGAAGCCATAACCAGGTAGTATCCCACAGACCTTACCGTGATAGGTAGCACCAGTTTTTCATTACCCTAAGGGTCCAAGGGCCCAAATATTAGGGTTATACTATAATGTGACTGGTATTTGGTTCCTAAAGCCCTATTATTTGTGTGCTTGGACCCTTAGGTTTATATAGTTGCCTAGGCTTGAGGTTCTAGGGTTACGCTCAGATAATCCGGAACGCCCAAAATCCTCAATAGTTCCGAGGGTGCACAACTAAAGTCGAATCCCTTGAAGGTTCCCGCAACATGGTCCTAATTGAAGCTGTGCATGAACCCATATTGTCTCTTAGAGCTCATGAATTGAAACGGGTCCTAAAGCCCAAGGTAAAACCTAGGGGGCAAGGGCTGCTTGTGAAGTTCCATGTGTCTTTGGAAGGAAGGGATCCAAGGGATATACAGGGATCATAAGGAGCTGGCACGAGTGCTTGGAGGCCCATGGGACTTGGTAACTACTTAAGCTGGACTTATAACCCTACTTATAACTTCCCTAAATCGGCTTATAGGGGTTGGCCCCAATTACAAGCAGGGCTAGAATCCCACTTATAAACCCTAAAACCCTTAACCCTCAACCCTAAACCCCTAAACCCTAAAACCCTAAAACCCTAAACCCTTAACCCTAAACCCCAAACCCCTAGGCACTACGGCTACATAGTCACTGGCCTTGGAGCGCTTTGTTGCCTCGCCTATGCTCTACGGCCCCTTGCCGGAGTACGATTGCACGGGTAACCCTAAGGGTCCAAGGACCCAAATAATAGGGTCCCTTAAAAGGGGTTATAGGGGAATATGTAGGGATATTAGGGGACTATATAAGGGTCCAAGGACCTAAATAGTAGGGTTTTAGGGCCCAAATACTATAACATGAATGGTATTTGGACCCTAAAACCCTCTTGTTTGGGTCCTTGGACCCTTAGGCTAACCCTTTGCTCACGGATGTTTGGGGGTTTGGGGTTCAAAGGTTTAGGATCTAGGGCTTAAGGCTGAGGGTTTCGGATCTAGGGTTCAGGGTTTAGGGTATTTCAGGGGGAGTGTGATGAAGCGAGGGAGGTAGCATCATAGGCTGTTACATAGGGTTAGGATCCACCCCACCCTAAACCCTAAACCCTAATAACCCAAAAAGCCCATGAAGTTCAGCCTTTTAAATGCTTCACCCGGGGGCTCCCATAAGTCCAAGGCTATTTCAGTTGGTTCGCCTGCAGCCTTCTACCACCATGGGCTATTAGACCCCAAAATTCCCTATTAGGACCCTATTAAGGGTAGATTAAGGTACCCTGAAGGTCTAATAGCCGATAGTGGTAGTTACACGCATATGCCCGCCAGACTACGAATAGCTCTTGCGCTACTCGTACACAGTTCTGCAATGTCTTTTAGGTTCAGGCTTTGCATCTCTAATGTACGGGCCGAACTGTTTCACAAATGTTGTAGTCCTATAGATTCTTTGTAGTGAGATGGCGCAAGTTACCTAAAAAATCCTAAAAAAAGACGTGATTCCCCATGATTGGTAGCTAGCCATTTAGCTTCCCAACCCATCAACCTTCAGAACTCAAAAACCCAAAACCCCAAAACCCTAAACCCCAAATCCCTAAATTCAAAAACCTTTACCCCTTAAACCCCAAAAGTATGTAAGCCATAAAAGGCCATCATTTTACATACTTTGGGGGTTCAGGAACCGCTTAAACCCTTAAACCCCTATATGATGCAGTCAGCCGCCTCGAAGGCCCCCAACCCAGAAAACTGTAGCCCAAGCGACTTCTACTTGGAGGTTCATTGTACTTATAACCTACGTAGTAACTGTAGTTATAACCCAATTATAAATCCCATAACCACAGTTACCCTAGATATAATTTGGTTATAACTACAATTACTAAGTAGGTTATAAGTACAATGAACCTCCAAGTATGCCCACCTTGATTCCTTTGCACGGGTCAAAGGGATTGCTCATGTTTAGTGCTTCATTGGGGATCATGTAGATCCCGCCCTACTTTCCCCTTGAGCACCGGGAGACACTACACAGATTTTCATGGGCTTCCTTACTACCCCCCTATATACTACCCCCCCTAGGTTCCCCCCTTGATTAAGGATATTTAGGGAGAATTAAGCCTAATTAAGGTTAATGAATGGTGGGAACCTAGGGGGGGGGGGGTAGTATAGAGGGGGGTAGTAAGGAAACCCATGAGATGTAATGGACTTGAGAGCAGCAGGCTCCTGTTTGGAACAAGTGCGACTACGCCAGCTGAAGACGTGCTGCAGCTAAAGACTCTCGGCGGTTCTTTTCAGGGGTTCAAGGGTGGTACCCCCAAATGAGTCCCATTCTAAACTCCTGAAAGGGGGTTATATAGGGGATTATATAGGGGACTACTATAGGGATTAATAAGGGGGATACTAGGAGTTTAGATTATAGCTCAAATAAAAACCTGAAACCCTAAATCCTAAACCCCTAAGCAATATATGCAGCAATGTAGTTGCCTCATATTCTGGAAAGGATCCCGCAACTAAGGGGTACAACCCTAGGGATGCACGCCTGAAACAGTATTTGTTTGCTAGTGAGGATCGCTTTATTCGTGGTGTAATGGGGACCGGGACTGACTAAGGATATGAGTCGAAGATGCATAAGTTCAACTTGAATCACCCCCTGGAAAGATCAGCCACGCATGTAGCAGCAGATTGCCGGGCTGTGGAAAGCGTTAGTTTCTTCTAGTGGCAAAGGAACAGTAAGCTGCAATGCATAGTGTACCTGGGCTTGTAGGTTCAAGGGATTAGGCTTACGGGACGTGAGCCCTGTCAAATCTTCGCAGTCAGAAGTCAGGAAAGCCGGATGACCCCACTGGTTTAGGGTTTAGGGTTTATGACAAACCCTAGGACTCCAGTTACCTAAATTGTAGGTTACTGGGCTATGTAACTATAAGGAAAAATAGAACCCAGTTCCCATTATTTAGGTAACTGGAGCCCTAGAGAAAGACAAGCCTCAGGACTGTGTTGGATACCGCATCCGTCGGAACAGTCGTGGAGACCCGGGCTCCAATGGCCAAAACGGTTCCCTAAGGCTCTAAGGACTCATGTTTTGAGGCTTTTGGGGTTTAGGGTCTAGGATGTAGGATTTAGGGTCTAGGGTTTAGGGTCTAGGATTTAGGGTTTTGGGTTTACCTTTAAGGCTCTGAGGACTCATATTTTGAGGCTTTTGGGCCTAACGACCATACTAGAAAAGGCTTTGGGGCCATATGGAGCCTTAGGGGTTGAGTCTGGTAATTAAACCCTAAGCCCTAACCCCACCGTGCTTGGTAGCATGTATTCTTCATGATGGGTATAAACGTGCGTAGTAAAAGTATTCAGCGGTTCATCAGGGTCATTTAGCGACAGCTGGCCCGTGATTGGGGCCTCTGAAGGGTTTAGGGGTGTGGGAGTATAGGGTTTAGGGTTAAGGTTTAGCGTTTCAGGGTTAAGGGTTGTAGGGGTGTGGGATTTATAGGGTTTAGGGTTCAGGGTTGTAGGGGTGTAGGATTTATAGAAGTGCGTAAAGAAAACAAGAGGCATATTTGCTTTAACGCTCTAAATCGATGCCCCCCGTCGTTGATCCGAAAGTTAAAGGGGATTATCTGGGGGAGTATGATAGGAGTCATTACAGGGGATACAAAGAGTTTGTGGACCCTGAACTTTCAACCCTAAACCCCACAGGTTATATTCAGGGGATACTAGGAGTTTAAACTAAACCCTAAACCCTAAACCTACACTTCATGTTTTCCCCTCTCCAAAGCCAGGATCCTTTATACAAGGGTCCCTGCAACAGGGACAGCTAGCTTTGAGAAACCCCAGACTGTAAACCGTCAATCCAAAAGCTTCAACCATTTCTCCGAGGGTTCAAAAGATGGGGTATAGGAAGTAAGCCCCACTATAGTAGAGTGTATACTA
>CAJNIZ010029224.1:98352-110870 GCA_905231905.1 Symbiodinium pilosum | reverse complement strand
GTTACCCTAGATATAATTTGGTTATAACTACAATTACTAAGTAGGTTATAAGTACAATGAACCTCCAAGTAGGGATCCTTGAACCCACCTGCCTTCATTACACCTTTTCATCCCGTTGACTTTCCCCCTAACCTCCGGCTCTAAGCCCTGAAGCACATGATTGAACCTGCTACTTGGAGGCCCATGGGACTTAGTAACTACTTATAAGTGGGATTATAACCCTACTTATAAGTGGGGCTAACCCCTATAAGCCGATTTAGGGAAGTTATAAGTAGGGTTATAAGTCCAGATATAAGTAGTTACTAAGTCCCATGACCCTCCAAGTCGCATCTCAGGAGATGTTTGTATTCGTGCCAGCCATCATGGTCGATGTTGCCTTACCTCAAGCCATTGTGCATTGGACGTGGCGCCTCACGATGCTGGGTTGCTGTTAAGGAAGTTAAATTAAGTTACTATATTGGGGAAACCCTATTATTTACTATATATACCCATTATGGTAACTTAATGTAAGTCCTAAACCCTAAACCCTAAATCCTAAACCCTAAACCCTAAACCCAATATAGTAACTTAATTTAAGTTCCTTAACAGCAACCCAGGATGTCCAGCATCCCACTTATCTTCCTGGTGGACCGCATTGCTGCAAAGGGGGCTTTCAACCCCAAACCATGAACTCTGGGCCTTGAACACAACCTTAGGGTTTAGGGTTTAGGGTTTAGGGTAACTTAAACCCTGGACCCTAAACCCTAAACCGCGCAGGCCCTGAGTTTCCCTAAGCCCTAAACCCCATAAACCCGAAACACTAGCATTGACAACTTGCCCAGAACGAAGCGAAGCCTGAGCTCTCTGGTGCGTTAAGGAGGGTGGGAATTAGGGGTTTAGGGTTCAGGGTTTAGGGTTCAGGGCTTAGGGTTTCGGGTTGGGTTGTTGTTAAGAAACTTTTTAAGCAATTGGCGATGTACCCTCATATGGTTACGGTAGACTTAGTTTATGTTCCATAACAGCAACCCAGAAAACAATCCTTATACAATCGCATTACTTGTCCTTGCATATATCCCTCCACCCCTCTTTCAGCACCAACAAGTTAGGCCAAACTCCGGTGTACAAAGTTAGACAGATGTCCCAGCAGCAGAAGGTTTCACCATCGTTTTTCCAAGGCGCCCAAGTGTCAAAAGTGGTTTGCAGAGGGCTCATTTTGTAGCCCTAAACCCAAAAAACCCTTAAACCGTAAAGGATGTTCCAATATTTCCCACCAAGGCATTTCTGCCTTATAGCTTTCGCCCCTGAGCCGAGAAAGATGGAAGTGCTTCAAAATATGTTAGGGCAGGGGTCAGGGTTTAGCAGTTTAGAGTTCAGGGTTTAGGAACTGTTAGGGTTTGGGGCCTATGGTAGCCCCGTATCCTTTCGCGGTTGCTGTCAGCTTATGCCAACTAAAGATAAGGGCAGTGCCTGAATGAAACAGCTAGGGTTCAGGCTTTAGGGTTTAGGGTTGAATTCCCTAAAGCTGGGAATCTCCAAGCAGCATGGAACGTGAAAAACCTAAAAATTGCTCGTTACATGCTACAAGGCTCTGCTGCTTCTACATGGAGTTTGCTCTTAGTTTGCTTCAGGGTAGTGAGTAGCTAATCTTATAGCTACGCTAATAACATAAGGTTACCAAGATATTGGGTACCAAACCGTTCCTATTAGGTACACAGGTTATTCACTTATTCAAAACAGATACCTCGTAGCTCGCTCGGCCTGACTGTAGTTCTCGAAGGCTCCAGCTTCAGAGCGCTGAAGCCCCATGATCCAGGGTTTAGGGTTCAGGGTCTAGGGTTTGATATTATCTTCCCGGCACCTGAATTGGAGTTTCCCAAATTTTGGTGGCATTTTTTGGGGGTGCCCATAATGAAGATCACAGTATATTGGGAGTCTAAATTGGGCCAGCCCTAGTTATGGGAAACTACCAAATGTGAGTCTCTCAAAAAAGTCAGGATCAGGTCGCATTAAAGAGAATGCTAGGAGTTGAGACTATGATTCATATATCGCCTCTTTTGAAAGATGCCCATGTACAGAATACTGGGTTCACAAAATTATAGACGCCTTCAAAAAGCCGCACCCTTCGCCTCAGCGATTCCCACCCTAAACCCTAAACCCTATAAACCCTAAACCGCGTGGTTGCAGACCTTCGTACTCCGAACTCTGGGCCTTTGGCATGCGACTTTTGAAAAACTAAATGAGCTATAGTCTAAACTCATTAAAGGGGCTAGAAAGGGGATAAATTATACAGGGGAGGATTATAAGGGGTATTTGGGGGATACTAGGAGTTTAGATTTTAGCTCAAATCATTATTTGTTTCACTTTTAATCACAATCGTGCTCAGACTGACTTTCTTAAGGCTATCCCAACGAGGACCGAGTAGATTGCTACGATCTTAGCAGCACCTGCTGGATTGTAGGTGGCTTTAATATCACCAAAACGGTTTGGGGTTTAGGGTTTCGGGGCACCCCGTAACCTTAATTCCTTCCTTGCAACAGAAATTTGGCCGAGGAATACCTGTTACATCGCCCTGTTTGACTAACAGCGAAGCTTGTATAAGGACTGCACTTGGAGGCTTCGCAGACCAAGTAGTTAGGTAGGTCATGAGTGATAGATAAGTGGGAAATATATCCCTCAATTGGCTCGGCCTGGAACGCCATTACTAATCTACTTGCTAACACCCATGAGCCCTTAAACATGATACCGTAGAATCGAACGCAGCAACGCACATGTTTCGAAAATTACCTGTTATGTGAGCCACAGTCTGAACTCCTAGTATCCCCTGAAGAAGCCCTATAATACTCCCCCATATAATCCCCTGCATACCCCCTTTAAGGAGTTTAGACTATAGCTCATGTGGCCTGTCTCCAATTTTCCTTAGGCCTTCTCTTCAAATTAAGAGGAAACTGAGGAACGTTCTCTGACAGTTGGACCGAGCACAGCCCTAAACCCTAAACCTTCAGGCGCTAAGCCCCAAACCCTAAAGCCCTAACCCTGAAGTCCTAAATCCTAAAGCCCTGAAGCCTAAACCAAACCCTCAGGCGCTGAACCCCAAACCCAAAACCCTAGAGCCGAGGACCTCCCCCCAACACTTGAGCCCAACACCAGAAAGCTCTCGAAATCCTAAGCCCTCACACCCAAAACCTTGACCCATAAAGGCCCTAAGACCCATGGTTTCCTTAGGGTTTAGGGTTGAGGGTTGCGGGTTTAAAGTGTAAGCCTTGAATCCCAAGCAACAATCCTTACCTAAACCCCAAAAGTAGGTACAAGAATAACCCTAAGCCCATAATAACAGCCATAAAGGCCATTATTTTACATACTTTTTGGGGGTCCAGAACCCTAAACCCTAAATAGTAGCTTCCATTTTCTTTTCCATTATCCCTACATAACCCCTATATGACCCCATTATTTTACATACTTTTGGGGGGTCCAGGTAGAAGTCTGCAACTGAAGTCGTGCTGAGGCATGGGGGCCAGCTTGCACAATTTTGCGTGCAACGACGTCTCCGCCTGGTCCTTAAGTGAGGCCTGTCACCCTGGAGCATGGGAGTTCGTGTGAAGGTGTGAAGATTTTGTAGGGGGGAACTGGTTTGGGGTTAGTTACCCTTCCAGAGGGATAGAGATATAAGCCCTAAACCCTAGACCTTGAACCCTAAACCCCAAACCCTATACCCTACCCACTAAACCCTTAATTCTAGACCCTAAACCCTGAGGTCATGAGGGCAGATGTAAGGCTATGTAGGATTTCGGGTTGTGGGATTCAGGGTTTAGGTTCACAGGTTCAGAATGCAGGGTCTAGGCTTTGTTAAGGTAAAGGACTTACTGTAAAGTTTAGGTCTTAGGGTATAGGGCTTAGGGTTTGGGGTTTGGGTTTCTAGGATTTAGGTTAGGCCTGGGCCCTAAACCCAAAGCTGTGCGCCCTTGTGTCTGACTTTGCATGCTTCCACGCCCCAAAGCCTGGACCCCGGTCCCAAAACCCGGAGACCTAAACCCTAAGCCCTACACCGTGTGAAAACTAGGGTCTACTTGGAGGCCCATGGGACTTAGTAACCACTTATAACTGGGCTTATAACCCTACTTATAACTTCCCTAAATGTGCTTATAGGGGTTACCCCAATTATAAGTAGGGCTATAATCCCACTTCTAAGTAGTTACTAAGTCCCATGGGCCTCCAAGTAGGGCTCAGGCTTTAGGCTACGCCCTAAACCGTGTGATCACTGCTTCTGCCCTCAAGACAGCCACCCGCGGACTCTTTACTGGAGCCCAGTGTCTTTTTGGATTTATTTTTAGGAGCAGTTGAGTGCTTCACCGTCTTTTTAAAAATATATTCCTCAACCCTAAACCCTAAACCCTGAACCTTAAACCCTGAACCCTAAACCCTAATCCCTAAACCTTAAACCCTAAACCATGACTGCGTCCGGAGAGCCGGACAAACGAACAACACATTGGAAAATGGAATGGAAGCTGGAGTTATGCAGCGGTTTATGGGCGTCTGCAACGTAACTCCTTGGGACTTAGCTCGGACCTTAGGCCCTTAACCTCTTGGGAGACCCTTATACTCCCATTGTAGGTACCTAGGGGTTAACCCTTAGTAGCGGTCCTATGTGCCCCGAGAGATAAGGATTTGAGCAAATTGCAAAGTTGTTCTTGGCATATCACCCTAAGGGTCCAAGGACCCAAATAGTAATGGTGTTTTAGGGTCCAAATACCATTAAGATCAGAATATTTGGGCCCTAAGACCTCATTTTTTGGATCCTTGGACCCTTAGGGTCAGACAAGCCCTGTTCCACCATCTGAGCATTGAGCCCAAAACTCCAAGCCCTACAGCGCGACTGTTCTGGGAAGGAGACGAAGAGATTGATCCGAAAGGCCACCCGATGAGCGACTTTGGAGGGCCTAGGGTTTAGGGATTTCGGGATTTCAGGTTTAGGGTTTAGGGACTTTAGGGACTTTAGGATTTCTGGTTTAGGTCCTATTTCTAGGGTAGAGGTGCGGCTCTAAGCAGGCCACCCCTCGTGGGGGACTTATAACATCATATGGGTGGTTCCGAAAATTAGGGTCCCATTTGGTAATTACCCCCTTAATCTCTGTGCCGCAATATAACAAGACCTATAGCCAAAGGGGGCACATGATTTTGAGAATAACCCATATATAACCAACTCCTGTGAGCCTTTCAGGAGCGCTTGAGGCTTGCGCTTAAGGCTTCCCTAAACCCTAAACCCTAAACCCTAAACTGGCTTTTGAGGGTCTGGGCTGAGGCGTTAGGGCGCGTAAACGTTCAAAGTGAGCTAGGCTTGCTCTGTAAGTCCCTACGTACTTTGGGCCCAAAGTTTTCGGATTCTAAAAACCTAAGCCCTACTGAGCTGCCCACAGCTTATTCATTACGATATGTTGGTCGTAGATTCCTCGTATAATTATGGCAGATAGGATACTTCAAACAGATCTCAAGATGATACTGTAGGGCCCAAAAAATGTGCGTATGTATATATATATATATATAGAGTTTGTATTGGGTGGAGCGTGTTCTTTTTCCTCCGGATGACAGGACCGCTCGAGGCCAGGACCCCGGAGATGTGGCACTGGTGCAAACCGTGCCGCAAATGGATCACAATGGGCCACCTGATGTCAGCGGGGCACGCCCGATCCATGACAAAGTGGATGAGCGAGAAGAACTTCATCCCGAACAACCACGTTCTCGAATGTATCCCTCCGCTGTACTTCGACAGCCTGATCGCCGGGCTCCGAGAGCTTGGCCTGGAGGTCATGGCAAGGAGGTACGAGCAGGCTTGGGCAATAGCCCACCCTCCGGAGCTAGTTCCGCCTACAAAGGGCAAGAAGGGGGCGCCCAGGCCAAGGGTCCAGGGGTGCCCAGGGATGCAAGAAGGGTCCAAGGGCCCACTGGCCCGGTGGATCCTAACGCCAGCCTTGCAGAAGCCATGCTATGTGGAGCCTTTTGGTGGATATGGCTGCTACGGCCACCATGAGAAGGTCCAAGGTCTGAGTGTCCTGCAGAAACATGCCATTGTAAAACGGTCAAGACCCCTAAACCTAGGGTTTAGGGTTAAGGGTTAAGGGTTTAGGGTTTATATAGGGTTTAGGGTTTCGGGTTTAGGGTTTAGGGCTTAGGATTTAGGGTTCCAAGTTTAGGATCTAGGGTTTGGGGTTCAAGGTTCAGGGTTTTGGGTGGGTTCCAAACACACGAACAAACGGAGGCCTCCCAGTAAAGACCTTGTCCATTTTGATCCCATCCCACCCCCGCCAAACTAGCATGGAACCCCACTGCCCGCAAGTAGGTAGGACTATAGCTCCAGCTATAAACCGCCACCCCCCAACCCTAAACCTGAAACCTAAACCCCAAGCCCTTATACCTTTTAAAAAAAGCTCAAGGTTCCCTGGCCTGGCATATAGGGCTCAGAAGCTTTCGAGAGACCATAAGATGCCAGGCGCAGGTTAGAGGTCAGGGTTGAGGGTTAAGGGTTTAGGGTTGAGGGTTTAGGGTATAGGGTTTAGGGTTTAGTGTTTAGGGTTTAGGGTCTACAAGAAATAACTTCACCCTTATGTTACCCCAAGCCCCCCCCCACCCCCCTAATGTTAGATATGGCCAAGAATATATAGTATAACATAATGGGACTAAACAATTTTCAAGGGTTGTTTTTTTTTTCTGCAAAGGGCAGGATTGAGGCATATCTGGGAATTTCCAAAAATGAGGGCTCCAATGTAGACCGCGCGTACTATAGTCCTTGTTATAAAGGGCTCCCAACACGGGGCCCCTTATCGAAGGTCCTACGTGCTATTGTGCCAGAAAAATGGAAAGTTTTACGTATCAGAGGGGAGGGGAGCCCGAAACCCTACACCGTAAACCCTAAAACCCACAAACCCTAGACCCCTAAACCCTAAGCCCTAAAACCCTCAAACCCTTTAACCCTAAACCCTCAAAACCTTAAACCCTGAAGCCCTAAAACCCTAAAACCTTGAAGCGCTAAACCCTCAGCCCTAAAATTCGAAAGCCCTAAACCCGAAAACCCCAAAACCCAAAAGCCCTAAACCCTAAGCCCTAAAACCCTAAACCCCTAAAGCCTAGTAGTACCAAAGTGGGTTTAAATCAGCCTCACTCCGAAGTATCCAATTCCCGACAGCGAACCATGAGGCTGAGGCGGCAAGTCTAATCTCAGGTAAGCACTACCTGAACCCCAAAAGTGTGCAGAATAAGGGTTTAGGATTTCAGGTTCAGGGCCGCAAAAGTATGTAGAATAAAAGCCTTTTAGCCTTTTTTGGCGCTACACTAGTTTACCTCTTTTTGGGGTCCAAGTAGCCCTTATAAGTCTACTATTTGATTTATTCTTGGGGATCTGGGACCCCCTAAACCACCCTGAACCCTAAACCCCTAACCCGCAAACCCAAACCCCTAAACCAAAATCCCATACCTCAAAAATTCGAGGGTTAACCCTTAGAACTATGCCAGGTTTTCCCTCCCCTCGCCCACTCATTTCCTTGATATTAACGGTTTTAGAATTTAAGGTTTTAGGGTTTATCCCTAAACCTTAAGCATCTGACCCTAAACTTTCAATATCCCTGAACCTTACTTCCCTAAACCCTAAACACTAAACCCTTAACCCTAAGCCCTAAACCCTAACCCGAAGGTGTACGCAGCGGACTTCAAGTTAGCATGCGAAGTGTTTCAGCACTGTGTGCTTTGGCGACGTTTAGGGTTGAGGTGAGGGCTTACCTGGACTTAGGGGCTTAGGGTTGAGGCTTTAGGGCTTTAGGATTTATAGGGTTTAGGGTTCAGGTTTGGTGGCTAGGGTTTAGGGTTGGGTTTAGGGTGTAGGGTTTAGGGACAGAGAAAGAGCCAAGGAGGATGTTATTCTACATACTTTGAGTTCAGGTAGGCTTCGGGGTGTTGGGCCTAAATCCCAGACCTTTATATAATCCCAGCTCAATGTAGTGTGTGGGGTTTCGGGTTTAAGTTTAGGGGTCTGGCCCTAAACCCTAAACCCTAAACTGGCGAGCGCCGCTGACCTTTTACATGGGCGCTCGAGCCTCCTGGGACAGGCCTCCGGCCTGGCAGCATATCGAACCTGCGGGCCTGGAAGGCCCTGAGGCCTCTCCCAGGCCCCCTGCTGCGCCAGGCTCCAAATCAGGAGCCTTCCAGGAGCCTTCCAGGGGCCTTGCAGGGCCTCCACAGCCTCTTTCAGGCCCTCTTCCCCTAAGCGCCTCCAGAGGCCTCGCAAACCTCCAGCTCATCTGTTGCTTTTCGAGCCTCCTGAAAACTTGCATGTAACGGCTTTGTATGCTTTAGCCTGTACACCAACTCAAGAGATCCACGTGTGGAGGCCGGCCAAGGCCTCCGCTACCCCTATGCGTTGCGGAAACTTCAGGGTGCTGTGTTGACTTCCAAACACCTCACACATGCTTTCAAGGCTGTCCAGAAGTCAACGCTCCGAAGGTTTAAGCGTTTGCACTTGCAAAAGCTTTGTGGACCCCACTCTGTACACCAATCCAAGAGATTCACCTGTGGAGGCTGGCCAAGGCCTCCGCTACCCCTATGCACTGCTCAAATCCTTTTTTTCTGAAAGTCCGAAACTTGAGAATGCGCTCTGCGGTAGCGTGACGAGGAGTGAACAACAGACCTGGAGAAGAAAAAGAATACGGAAGCCCCCCTTGCTAGGGGGGTTTGTGGGGTAGGAACCCTAAACCCTAAATGAGCATAGTTTGGGTGGCTGGGGTGGGACTACTAAGCTGCGCAAGCGCGCGATAGGGTGTGCGCCCCTAACTCGAAAGAAAAGGCGCACACCCCGCGCACGTCCACTGATGCACACCCTAAACCCGAAACCCTGAACCCTAAACCCTAAACCCGAAACCCGAAACCCTAAACCCGAAACCCTAAACCCTAAACCCGAAACCCTAAACCCTTAACCCTAAGCCCTAGATTTAGGGGTCTTGGCCTGAGTGTTTTCGGGGTCGAGGTTTGAGCTGCATTGTTCAGGGTTCACTACAGGCTGTGGGGTTTAGGGCTTAGGCTTCCCAATGGATCCCATGTAGCAGATTCTTACCCTAAGGGTCCAAGGACCCAAATAATAGGGTTTTAGGGCCCCAATACTAAAACACTGTTGATGGAGGAAATCTTGCACCACCTTAAATCCTTAAGTCCCAGGAATTGCAGTAGTTTAGGGCCCCTACGTGGTGCAAGATTTCATCCATCAACAGTATGAGTGGTATTTGGGCCCTAAAACCCTATTATTTAGATCCTTGGACCCTTAGGATATGTGGTTTGCGAAATGTAGAACCGTAAACCCCTAGACTCTAGACCCTGAGCCGCGTATTTTTGGGGGTGTGGTTAGGAGCCCGGGTTCTGTTGGGTGAATACCCGCGTGCTTTTTGCGAAGTAACCGGTATGAAAGTTCAGAAGGTATTCCAAGCACTCAGGTATAGGGTTTAGCAGTTAGGGTTTAGGGTTTACGACTTAGGGTTTAGGAATTAATTAGATTAGGGTTTAGGGTTTAGGGTTTAGGAAGGGGGTTAGGAATTAGGGTTTAGGGTTTAGGGTGCTTGGACGCTCAGCTGATCCTACAATTCCCAGCCCGTCACGATAAGCTTCAGTCTGAATCAAGGTCGAATGACTCGGCTTGCCGCATAAACCCCAGGGTTAGGGTTCAGGATTTAGTGATTCGGGGTTCAGGCTTTAAGGTTTAGGGGTCAGGGTTTAGGGCTTAGGGTCCAGAGGTAAGTTTCAATCCTCACATCCTAACTCTCCCGCTGCAACTTGCAAACAAGCAGCTCGTCTATGTTCTTGGTAAACCCTGACCCCTACACCCGACGTGTTAAGCCTACCTTGAAAGCCTAGCGCCTCTGGGACAAGGGTTTAGGGATTTTGGTGTAGGGGCTAGGGTTTAGGGACTTCGGTTTAGAGATTTGGGTTTAGAGATTTGGGTTTAGGGATCTGGGTTTAGGGATTTGGGTTTAGGGATTTGGGTTTAGGGATTTGGGTTTAGGGATTTGGGTTTAGGGATCTGGGATTAGGGGTTTGGGATTAGGGATTTGGGGTTAAGGTTAAGGGTTAAGGGTCCAGGGGTGTACCCACCTGGTAAGCTTAGTTATCCCAACAAAGGGGCTAGCTTTACCCCAAGCTGGGAGGAACATTCAGGGAACCGTAAGCTATGATTGGCTACTGGATTTCGAAGGTAAGCCCCAGACCCTAAACCCTATACACCCTAAACCCTACACCCTATGAACCCTAAACCCTAAACTGCAAACCCTAGACCCCGAACTTGTAAATCCTAAGCCCTAAACGCTAAACTCTACAAACCCTAAACCCTGCCTACTAGAATATACTAGGATATATAATAGTATACTATAATATACCATGATAATATACTAGCACATACTGTGATATGTAATCACTTATTGTTATATACCATGATCTACTAATATACTCTAAGCTACTATGATATATAATAAAGCCCCCAACTCTACCTCCTTGGCTCTGATAGACCCTTAGGCTCAAGACCCCAAACTCCATAGAAACCCAAACCCCAGAAAAATCCAAATTTCGTCCGCCTTTAGTAGAAAGAATATAGGGTTTAGGTTAGGGTTATAGGCCCCCTTAAGTAGATAGAATAAAGAATTGACCAGGCATTATTTTTCTTTGATCCCTTTTGATCCCTAGGGCAAAGCTCAAGTCTCAAGGTTTATTGTGGAGTGTCAGGGGAGTTTGTTTAGGGTTTAGGGTTTAGGGTTTAGGGTTTCTGGTGGCAATCATTAAGCAGTACGAAGGATTACCTGCAAGCCCTAGAAGGATTGCAGTTTTCCCAGGACCCTAAACCCTAAACCCTGACCTCCAATCTCCAAGCTCTGAAATGTTTAGGGATTTAGGGTTCAATGTAGCTTTGAAGTCAAGCCTTAAAAAGCCCTCATATACAAGTTCCTCAGCACGACCTCCACCGTCTTGAGTTCATGGGTTCCCCTCGTACCCCCCTCTATACTACCCCCTAGGTTCCCCCCTTAATTCAAGTTATTTAGGGATACTTAAGCCTAATTAAGGTTAATTAAGGGGGGAAGTAGGGGGGGAGTATAGAGGGGGGTACTAGTTGAACCCATGATGAGTGGCAACCCCTGTAATTTCCTTGTGGTTCCGGGGGCGTCCCCTGGCTGCCCCACAAATTTTGTGAATCCCCCAAACTCTAAACCCCATACTTTCAATCCCTAAACACCCTAGATCAACCCTAAACCCTAAACCTGAAAACTCCAAACCCTAAAACTGGTGCTTCACTCTGAACCCTAAACGTGACACCCCTAAAACCCCCAACTCTAACCACATAACGGCTCTTAGGACGACCATGAGATGTACTGCCATGAGAATATCCAGTTCATGCTGCGGGGCTTACAATTTCCGTTGGGGGGGAGCCCTTTCGAGGTGTAAGGTTCGTGTTCCGGGTTGAGGGTTTGGGGTGAAGAACTTTCAGGCATCAGCGCTTCAGGTTCAGGCTTAGTTTGTGGTTTAGGTTGTTAGTAGGGAACGAAGGAACGGAAGACACAATTAAACTATTGTTGGTAATGGCATTTGTACTAGGACTTCTGTCGGGTCGTTTAGGAAAATTGGGCTTCCTCCTGCTGGGGCTTCGGACTTAGGGTTCACTTTTTCCGGGTCTAGGTTTTAGGGTCATGATGTAGGGTCTAGGGCTTGATACCAAAGGAATCGTGCATGATGTTAGTATACTCTAATACCTTAGTCCTTCAGGTGTAAGGTACTTGTTGGGGTCATGTAGAGGTGTTAGCATTCAGAAAACGAGCGGATTTGAGGTAAAGCGACCTCACCCGACCTCACCCTAAATGGTGGTTTATACAGGGAATACCTGAACCCCAAGTGTATGTAAAATAATTGCCTTTTGTGCTGTTTGAAGGGATTTTGGGCTATTGCTTTACCTACTTTTGGGGCGCAGGTAGGACCAAAATGGCTTAGAATTGGGACCCTGCTAGGCCCAAAGCAGCTTTCCGGATTACCCGACACCCTAAATCCTAAATCCTAAACCCTAAATCCTCAACCCTAAACCCCTAAACCCCTAAACCCCTAAACTCTGCATCCCTAGCCTTAGGATCCCACACAAGTCTGAGGCTTTTAAGGGTTCCAAGCTTAACCCTAAGGCTCCAGATAGCCCAATGTAGGTCATATTTATAGACTTTGGGGCCCAATGTATGTATTATCTACCCTAAGGGTCCAAGGACCCAAATAATTGGGTTTTAGGGCTCAAATACCAGAATATCCTTGGTATTTGGGCCCTAAAACCTCATTATTTGGGTCCTTGGACCCTTAGGGTTATAGACATGGAGCCCTAGGGTAAGGGAATCTGAACTTGCCACCTTGAACCGCTCAGTGACCTCCGTTAGTGTCCCTAGCCTATAACCGCCCCTGAAGGTTTGGAGCTTAGAGTTTAGGGTTTTAGGGGTTTAGGGTGTAGGGTTTAGGGTTTAGGGTTTAGGGTGTAGGGTTATGGGTTTAGGGTT
>CAJNIZ010029224.1:87272-98278 GCA_905231905.1 Symbiodinium pilosum | reverse complement strand
AGCGTTTGGGGTTTAGGGTTGAGGATTTGCTGTCACCAGCCGAGAACAGTCCCTCAATATTGCTGATGTAGCAAGATTAGTAGTGCCCTCAGGGTAGAGTGGGGGGGAAGTATCCAACCTACACTCCAAATTCTAAACCCCGGGAACCCTAAACTCAACCATAAACCCTAAACCCAACCCTGCAATAGAAAAAACCCTAAGCCCAACTCTAGACTCACATGGAGGGCAGCTTCTCAATTGAGTTTCCTTCTTTTGCTGAAATAATCTAACCCCTTCCCCCAATGTAGATTGAGATGGGGTCCTCCTTTAGGGTTCGGGGTTTAGGGATTAAGGTGGAGGAGAAAACCTTACAAGCTTCAACCACCGAAACGAAGAAATCCTGGACTCCAAGTACTCAAATAATGAGAGAGTTCCGGCTCCCAATTAGTATAGGCTGGGCCCGAATATCTGCGTACCTGCACCCCAACATGGCCATTACGTTATCCCTTTTTGGGCACGAACTTTTGTATATAGAAGATACTAGACATAAAGTTAGGTAGCCAAAAAAAGTTAGGGGTAGGGGTCTTGAGTTAGCAGAGTTTCGGGGATCTTAAACCCTAATCCTTAAACCCTAAACCCAAATCCGTAAACCCCAGACCCTATACCCTAAATCCTGAACCGGAAATCCTAAACCCCTAAACCCTCATCCCTAAACCCCGAACCCTACCTGGGCCCCAAAAGTAGGTAAAATAATGGCCCAAAACACCTAAATATAGCCCCAAAGGCCATTATTCTACATACTTTTGGGGTCCAGGTAAACCCTACGCCTTAAACCCCTAAACCCTAACCTACAAACGTTGTAAGCTCAAGGTGTGGCTCCAAACCGGCAGCATGAGTTCGCCTCCGTCTTTGTCCATTCCGCTCAATAATGAACCCCCCCCCTCTCCCCCCCCCAGCCGCAGAAGTATATGCTGTTTAGGGTTTGGGGTTTAGGGTTTAGGGGTTTAGGGTTCAGGGGTTCAGGGTTTAGGGGTTTAGGGGTTGAGGGGTTGAGGGGTTAAGGAGGGTGTGCATGGAGCAAATCTTGCACCAGGTTATATACCCCAGGCCCGTCACTGCAGCCTTTGGGGTGGATTTCATCCATCCATTGTATGTCACCCGTAATATTTTAGCTCTAAGAAGGATGATTTATAGTAACGGGGTAGGGAGATGTTCGAAATTGCGAGAATGCGATTAATTAGAAATGAAGTAGGGTGTGGGATTCATGCTTACGTTTCAGGGTTTAGGTTCTGGGGTTTAATTGTGGAAGCCAAAAATCGTCAACAATATTGCCTTGTACACCTAGATCGTACCTGATCCCAAGACCACATTTTACTTGCGTAGGCTCCCACACTTTGGTATTCGGGGTCCTCATGCAGATGGATGGGGTTATCTTATACCCTCAGCCCCAAAGCCCACAGCCCCTAAACCCCTACACCCTAAGCCCTAAATCCTAGACCTTAAACCCTATTGTAGAGTGCCACGAACTCCTGCGGAAGTTCCGGTAAAAAGCTTAGAGCTGCCATTGAGTTGAACCAAATCCTGGGTTTTGGATTTGGGGCGCATGGCCATAGGGTTTTGTGTTCCGGGATTGAAATTGGAGTGTTGGGATTCGGGTTTAGCGCGTAGAATTTAATCAGGGTTGAGATTATATAGGTTCAGGTCATTCATGCTGCTGCCGATCAGCAAAAGCAGGGGACAAAATAACAACCGTAATTGTGCTCGTTGCAGTATTCTAGCAAAAAAAGGCGAAGTATGTAGAATCTTAAAGCCTTCTTTGATGGCGTTTGGATTGTTATGTTCTGTCGGGGCCCACGAATTGTAGCGACTCCCCCTGGCTCATGCCAGATGGTCCAGGGTTAGGGTTTAGGGATTAGGCTTTAGGGTTTAGGGTATACTGGCAGCCCATTCGCCCAGCTAGTTACATCCAATGCTCTTACGTTGTAGGTCACGCAGGGCCGCATCATAAAGGTAAGTGTGGTTGTAAGTAAAGAATGAGATTTCGCTTTTTTTTGGGGGGGGGGGGAGAAATAAAGTGGAGGCCTGAAGAACATTATTCCATTATAATCCTGATACTTTACAACTGCAACTTGGGATAGAAACGCCCCTAAGCCCTACCCTCAACCCTATATCCTAAACCCAAACCCTACAGATTGTAATATAAAAACACCCCACAGTACGTTGCTTCCATTCTACGCTTCTGACAGGGTCTCAAAGTGCCCAAACAAGGGGGACTTAGGGTGTCTAGGGTATAGGGTTTAGGGTTTAGTGTTTAGGGTTAAGGGCCTGAGGTCCACAATAATCAAAGACAATGGGTGATCTGAATCCCTGTTAGTTTGGTATTTGGAGCCTCAAGGAATGTACATATCTACATGAAAACCTAGAGCCTAAACCCTAAACCCTTCAACTTGCTAGCAGATGGAACCCTCTCCAGCCCTCAGAAGCCCGCAAGCCGTATAGGGTTATGGGGCGGGCGCGTGGTTTGTTGGATGACTGTGGGATTTTGTTGCTGCTGCCCCTGCACCCTACAGAAGTCTGACACAGTCCGTAAAAATAGGGATTTATAGGCCTGGCAGTGGTACCTGAACCCCAAAAGTAGGTACAATAATGGCCCAAATCACCTGAATTTAGCCCCAAAGACCATTATTCTACATACTTTGGGGGTTCAGGTACAAATTTTCCTGCATCCACACCCTAACCATGGCTGACCTAACCCCCTAAACTATGTCATCCCAGGACCTGAAAGCTAGAACAGTGCTTCAAGGGTCCAAGTAGCCGAAAATACTGTAATCTGATTGGTTCTGGGTGCCTAAGCCCTAAACCCTATTCGTGTACCTGCAGACAGCCCCAATGCCATTCCCAATCTAAGCCTTTTCTTCTTCAGGGTCTCGTGTTAAGCTGCCGGTGTCAGAAGTTGCGTTTGGGGTTTCTAAGATCCTTAGCAGCAAGTATAGTTGTGGCTACGACCTAAACCCTCATCATATTGTGCGACTTTCAGGTTTGTAACCGGGTTGTGCGGTCCAGGGTTTAGGGTTTTAGTCCATGGTCCCTCAAGTGGAGACATGCCGGGCCTACTTTTCGGGGCGCTCCATGCTAAGCAACAGGCATAAGGCTTAGGGTTTGGGGTCTAGGGCTAGGACGCCAGAGGTAGTGCCGACTGAAAGGGAACTCCGACAACGCTGTAAGCCCTAGCTGTGTGCCAAACCCTTGAACCTCTAACCAACCCCTTACCAAAACCCCACAAGCCCTGCATAGCTGGCTTAAAGAAGAGCGGAGGGAAGACACGCAGAGGTACATCGAGAAAATTATATAACCCCTTTAAAGGTAAATCCATTATAGTGGTTTCCCTATTTCTTCTTCCATTACTCCAATATAACCCATTCGGGAACATTTTAGGGATTCACTGAGCCACGCCCCCCTTAAGTAGATAGAATATGGCTTTGGGTATATTATAATAAGATGCCCATATACTCCATATTATATCTACTTCAGGGGGACCCAAAGCCCTAAACCCTATATACCCTATATTCTATCTACTGAAGGGGGAATATAACCACCAAGCCGAAACCCGACATGTTCAACCCCATGCTCCCCAAACCTTCTAGGATGGTTTATTAGGCTTTAGGGTTTAGGGTTTAGGGTTTAGGTTTGAATGTACCTTTGTTTGGGTCCTGCTAGGGTATTGTGTAGGTTTAGGGTTTCGGATTCAGGGTTCGTAGCCAATCCTGCAGATGTAGACTCCGCTACTGAACATTGCAGTCAGGGTTTAGGATGCGGGTTTAGAGTTTCCCCACAACATTCAACATCCCTATTGTGGTATACTATCATGTATTGGGAATAGGTTATATTAGTGGGTCGGGGGGGTTGACCTGAGGGGGAGGGGATGCATCCCACCCTAAACCCTAAACCCTAAAACCTTTGAATCTTCAACCCTTGTGGCGGCACTGGTTCAGCGAGACATGAAGTATCAAGTACGCTCTCGAAGCATTCATGGAATATGACGCGACTGCCAAGCAGCATGATAAAATGCCTATGAAGCTCTTCTGAATGATGTTCACAGGTCTACACCATCACTATAGGCCGAATCCCACATAGCAGCAGACGTGACCCTCAGCACTATACCCTCACAGTCCCCCGGGTATATTCTGACTGGTTATACGATTTCTTAGGGACTGCACGGTAGGGCGGAGGAATCAAGACGGTATGCCCAGGCATATTCCAAGCCGTCCTCCGAGACTTAACCTGCAACAGCTGCTTCAAACTCCGAAGCAGGTTGATAGAGTTGAGGGATGACGACGGTCCTACTGGAAGCACCTTAGAGAATAGATTCTCTTCAAACAGTCTACACCTTAAACCCTACAGCCTACACCCTAAATCCTAAACCCCACGCCCTGAACGCCATAAGCCCTGTGGACATTGGGACAAGTTTCTTCTCACGTTGGCAAAGTGACGCCATGAGGCCCACGCTGGGCACTCAGGACTTCACCCAAATTCTAAGGTTAAAACCATGGGCCCCTAGTATGGGCCCTTAACCCTAGATCCCCTATATGTACCCTTAAGGGTCCCTAGAGTCCCCCTGAAAAGGTATTAGGGGACCATACTTCTACCCTTAGACAAATGATGGGGTTTGGGGTTTAAGATTTTGGATTTGGGGGCTTAGGGTTCAGGCTTTAAGCCCACTTCTCCAAAATCATGGGCTATTTTGACCCGAAGTAGGAAATTGGGGAAAGAGGAGGTTGTAATTATAGATGATGGGCTTTACAGGCAGAAGATGGGGTTTAGAGCTGAGTCCCAGCACCCTCTCGTGTCAATGTTCTCGAAGAGACGCTGCATGCATGTTGGGGGACATATTATGACATGTTTGATATTTGGGAGTGGTGGTGGCGCTGGCGGTATACGTCCCTGAACCCTAAACCCAAAACCCCAAATCCCTATATCCTAACCTATTAGGGCCATTAGGATACTCCAGCAGGAACTCTAAACCCTAAACCGTGTCATAGAGGCTATACCAACTGGGACCACAGTTTGATCAACTTTCCGATGTAGGCTATGCAGATCATGACGGTGAAGCTTGGGGTTTAGGGTTGAAAGTCTACTGGCTAGTGGGGTTGAGGGTTTAGGGTTTAGGGTTTGGGGGTATGAACCCTAACACACTGGACTTGAGCAGACACCTAGTGTGACACGGCTGTGTTTGTTAGTTAGGGGTGATAGAGCCCCTTCGTCTGAGTAGTCAGCAGGCATGTTGGGGTTTACCCTCCCGGAAACTAACATGGAAACCCAAAACGGGCTCCATAAAGACTACAGTCCTTTTAAAAGGGGGCTATATGGGTTTCCATGTTAGTTTGGGGGAGTGTATAGGGATGAGACCTTAGGGTTTAGGGTTTAGGGTTTCAGGACCTCAAGCTGAGGGTTAAGGATTACACGGACAGGGTTTAGGGTTAAGGGTTTAGGCTCACAGCTAGATACAACCATTGCCTAAAACCTGAGTCCTAAATCCTACTCCTTAACCTTAAGGCCCAGACCGATCATTCTACACACATTTGGGATCCAGGTGGGGCCCACGGTGGCGTAGGATTTAGTGGTTCACGGGAGCTCACGGCAAAGCCTTATCAGTTGCCCTGCACGCTATAAGTGTGACTTGTGCCTCAAATTTTGGAGTGGTACTCGTAATTAATCACCTCCCCCAATTTAAAACAAAAAACCTTCATGAGGAATATTCTTTCTCATACATAACTGTATGGTGCTGGGTATTGCATAGGGGGGAGGGGGGTTTGATTCGGAGGGGAGTCGGTCATTTTCAGTGTTCAGCTCGCTACCATACACTTTTGTCAGTCATAAGTATCCCGGATACAGAACACTGAACAAACCCCAAGACCCCTAAACCCTACGCCCAAGATCCCTAAACCCTAAACCTGGTTTGGTCTCAGCTCCCGGATCTCCCGCTGCTACACCAATTGCAGAGCTTGGCCTTAGATAGCCTTCTTTGGTACTACACGTACATGAGAACCAGAGGGGGGCACGGTGTTTTGTTTTTTAATCTTGCATAACCCGCAGGTACCTAATATGTAATATATACCTTGAGAAGATGGTAGACTAAGGTCATGCAGGATTTTTAGTATGAACAGCAGTGCGGACTGGGGCGTTTAGGGAACCCAACATTTTGGGTGCATGGATCTGCGGTTGGCATGCTTGCAAGGCTGATTCCACTGAATTCCCCCTCAGCTTGAGGAAGCCATTGGAATTTTTACCCCTATACCCTTGACACAAAAAGTCCTAAGTGCTTACAAGCGTGCTGCAAAGATAACCCTAAACCCTAAACCCCAAACCCTAAGGATGTAGTGGGATATGGGCGTCTCATGAGTTTAGACTAAGGCTCATGTACCCACATGTCTCAGGTAATCATCACACACACTCCAGTTGACGAAATTAAGAACCCTTACCCGGGAAGCCTGGTTACTGAACATCTTGTGGTCTACTTTAATTCTTTTGACCCAAAGTAGAAGGAAACCAGGGAGAAGTAGACCATTCACATCGCAACCCCTCCCCCTCCCCGTGAAACAATTCTTTTAACCCAAAGTAGAAGGAAACCAGGGAGAAGTAGACCATACAAATCGCACCCCCTCCCCCTCCTCGAAGCCCTCAAACGCCTAGGCTGCGGCCCAGTTGTCGCCCGCAGGCCCATCTGCTGTGCTCTCACTGGGGCCTGGGTCACAGGATTTAAGATTTAGGTCGGTTCGGGGTCTACCAGGATTGATTTTGACCCCATACCCTAACAAACCCTAAACACTGAAACCCTATATCCTGAAATCCTAAAACCCTAAACCCTGAAACCCTAAATCCTAAATCTCTACACCTTACCAAGAGTAGCCCTGCCTCGGTGCGAGTGGGTCCCGGTTTCAGGCCTTGGGCTCAGGATTCAAGACTTGGGGTTTTAGGCTGCTGGTTTTTGGGGTTTAGGATTATTTAGGGTTTAGGGTTTAGGGATCAGGCTGTAATTAGGCTTTGGGGTGTAGGGGTCTATCCCTAAACCCTACTTCTGAACCGGGCAAACCCTAAACCTTCCACCCGAAACTCTGAAGAAAGGCATGCCTGCAAAGCTGCAACCTCACATCCTGAACTGGACCAAAATTCTTATCAGTCGTTTTTTGTGGGGGAGACTATGGTACCCAACATAGAATAAGATTATATCCTCTTTTGGGGTATCGTATTTCATCTACAGAACATACTCTTACGAGGTGCAGCCACCAAGAAAAACAGCAGAGTCCACAATCACGAGTGCCAAAATGCCTGCCCGGCACCTGGAAGCACTGCGAACAAGTCGGCAAAAAAGCTGGGAAACTTTTCTTCTGTGGGGAGCAGATGCGTCAGGCGATTGCTGGCTTGGCTATCGGTTGAAGGTCTAGGGTTTAGGGGTTTAGGGTTTAGGGTTTAGGGTTTAGGGGTGTCGGGTTTAGGGGTTTAGGGTTGAGGGTTTAAGGTGGGCTACTTTAAAGCAGAGGTCTTGAAGCCCTGATAGTGGACCGGAAGCCAAAACCCAAAACTCACCCTGCTCTAATCTTATTGCTTAGGCTTCCCATTTGGATGCTTACTATTTGGCCCCTGTTCCCAGGGAGTTTTCACGTGGCTGGTTTCTCCTACAAACCGCATATAACCCTCATGTGAGGGTAGCTCATCTCGCGAAAGCTCTCTAAGATTAGCAGAGCATAGCCCTGATCTTTCAACCCTAATCGCTTCCTAAACCCACCCTAAACCCCTACCTGAACCCCAAAACTACGTAGTTTTGCAAATGCTCTGCCAGTCTGGGGGACCGACCAACGGAGGCTTACCCCTGTCGGGGCCTGTTGATCTTTCCGGTTTAGGGTTTAGGGATTAGGGTTTAGGGGTTAGGGATTAGGGTTTAGGGATTAGGGTATCACATAGCTCAAAAGGTGAAGTAAAGGAATGTGGGGTAAAGGAAATGAGCCCCAATATAGTAGAATCTACAATGGGGATCCTTTAGCCCACCTAGGTGTATCCCACCTTTTGAGTTTGCTGAGGGTTGAGTGCTTCATTTTCTCAGATCTGAGGATTCTACGTCGTTTAGGGTTTAGGGTTTATGGTGTGGGTTTCTTACCCACACCACGAGACTAGTTCCTAGTACATAATCCTACCTCATATACTAATATAGATGGTCAGGATCAGCTGGCTTCAAAACAAGTTGATGTTGTTGGGTGGGTGTGGGATGTTAAGATTTAGGGATTCGGGTTAGGTTTAAATTTCCAGGACTTAGGTTTGAAGACTTCGGTTTAAAAATCGGGGTGTTAGGTTCGGGAGTTAAGGCTTAGGTTTGTAGAGTTGTTTGGGTTGAGAGTTTGGCAGAATCAGTTCTTCATTGTTGGGACACGCAGCACATGAGGAATTCTGCTTGTGTTGTTTTGAAGTTTTTGTTCTACTGCTCACTAGCTTCTGAGCAGGAGTATTGACTCTAGCTCGCATAAACCCCAAACTGAAATCCCTAAAAGCTAAACCCTATACCCGAAACCCTAGACCCTCAACCCTACAGGGTGCCGGGTCCAGTGCACTCTTGGGGTGTAGGCCCCAGATAGGTTATTCCGCTGCGTTTCTCAGGGGCAAGCTTACCTCAGGGAGGAAACGCCTTTAGGGTTTGGGCTTAGGATTTGGGGTTTGGTAGAAAAAGCCCTTGCATGAAACCCCAATGTGGAAGAGTTTGGGGGTCTAAGGTGGGACTGTCCTTTTTCTGGCACTAGATCTTAGCTCATTGGGGAAACACAAATTTGTAGCTGGCAATCATATCCCCAAAAGAATCCGCAACAGTCTTGGTATCCCATTCCCTCCTTCCCTGCTACACACCAGGCAGGGAGTGGATGGCTATAGTTGACATGATCATGGGCACCAGAATTATTTCTGCAATCCTTCTGAAATTTCAGTGTTAAGTACCCCAGAACCCTGTCCTAAGTACATAGTCCCCTAAGTTCGAGTTTAGGGTTGAGGCACGATCCGAAATCGAAACTGATGTTATAACTTCAGTACTCTCCAAGGTATCATATATACACGTAATCACCGTGCAGGGTTTAGGCCTTGTCCTAAACCTTCAACACCGAGACCTTGGGTATTGCCCCACCCCACGTCAGTCCGCGGGTATGGCAGATGTGCCATTATCATTCTGGCCTGATATCTGGCCTGATTTATTGGGGACCATTGTAACCCCAAACAAAACCCTAGAGCAGTGGTTAGTATCATGTTTTTCACGGCCTGTCTATGATTCTAATAGGGTGGGGTCAGTAAACGGCCTAGAGCTTTACGCGATTAAGGGTCTAGAGTTTTGGGACCAAGGTGTATGATTAAACCCTGAACACTCAACTGCATAAACCCTGAACCCTCAACCCTAAAACCTCAACCCTACACGTTCATGGTTAATGTGCTGCTCCGAGGCCCAACACCTTCCTCAGACCAAGCCATGCCCTCGGCGGTTTAGGGTTTAGGGTTTAGGGTTTAGGCTTTAGGGTTTAGGGTTTAGGGTTTAGTGTTTAGGGTTTAGGGTTTAAGGTTCAGGGTTTCGGCTTTAGGCTTTAGGGTTTAGGGTTTAGTGTTTGGGGTTTAGGGTTTATGGACAGGGGCTTCCCTAAGGGCCGAAGTACTCAAGTAGCGGGGCTTTCGGTCCCGAATACTGGCGTGTTCGATACCTGCAGCCCAAGAATATTGAGGGACCTTGGAACCTGGGCTAAACCACTTTAGACCCTACACCCTACAGACCCTAAAGCCTAAAGCCTGAACCCTATAGACCCCAAACCCCAATCCCACTGTATCCCTATACAGCCCCTATCTCTTCTTTCACCTGACCCCTTGGAATCCTGACATTTAAGTACGTACTTGTGAGCCACGCGGTTCAGGGTTTAGGGTTTAAGGTTTGGGGTTTACCTGAACTCCAAAAGTATGCAGAAAAATAGCTTTTTGACATGTTTTTAGTTGGTTTGGGTCATTAGTTTGCCTACTTTTAGGGTCCAGGTAGAGTTTAGGGTTCAGGCTTTTGGGTTTAGGGCTTCGGGTAAGTGTTGATTTCCTCGGGCAGAGGGACTGACAGGTTAAACTGATTTAGGGGTTTGGGGCTAATGGATTCAGGTTTAGGGTTCAGGCTTCAGGGTTTAGGGTTTAGGCCTTTTGGGCTTATGCTGAAAACCCTAAGGCCCTAAAACCCTAAAACCTAGACTAAATCCCAAACTCAAAACCCGAAACCCCTAAACCCTTAAATCCAAGACCCTGAACCCTGAACCCTAAAGTATTAACCCCTAAACTCTGAACCCCTATACCGGGGCTTCACATGTAAGGGTGGGTTTGGGCCTAGGGTTCAGCTTTTGGGTTGGTCGTGCAGCCTTGCATACTTCCACAATCTAGGGTTAGGGCTTAGGGTTTAGGGCTTGGGGCTTAGGGATTTAGGGTTTTGGGCTTAGGATTTAGGGCTTCAGGTGCTTCAGGTCTTAGGTTGCGGGGTTTAGGGTTGCTGTTATGATGAGCAAATGTATGTTGGGGAATTGTTTGAGGGACAAGCGAGACTGAAGGTGTGTTTGTGGAATAGGTTCTGGGGAGTCGACTGCCTAAACCCCAAAAAGTATGTAAATTAATAGCCCTAAACCCCTCAACAGAACCAAAAAGGCTGTAATTCTTCATACGTCAGGGTTCCAGGGAGAAGATAACTCAAGGATCAGAGATCTGCCCATTGCGCATTCCGCGCTTGCCGCGGGCCGGAGTTTGCCGGTGGTATTAGGGGACCTGCTGGAGTGAACCAGCAGGCTGAGTAGAGGGTACTAGTGGAGTGATCAATTCCCCAGACCCGTTCCCAACCATGGCTCACTCAAGAGGCGGAGATTTTACACGCACAAAGCAAAGCGGAAAAGTGAGTGCATACATGGACTGTACTACGACATGCAGAGTCTAGGGACATTAAAGTGTTAAAATGTACTCATGGCCTCACATGTGCCTACAGAGAGTAA
>CAJNIZ010029224.1:73179-83731 GCA_905231905.1 Symbiodinium pilosum | reverse complement strand
ATGTATGCATGTATGCATGTATGCATTTATGCATGTATGCATGTATGCATGTACGCATGTACGCATGTAAGCATGTACGCATGTATGCATGTATGCATGTATGCATGTATGCATGTATGCATGTATGCATGTATGCATGTATGCATGTGTGCATGTATGTGGTTATGTTATGCGTGTATGCGGCATGTATGTAGGTTCAGGATTTAGGGACATGGGGTATAGGGTTTAGAGTTTACAGTATACACGCTTGCTTTCCGTGACATTGGGTGCCGCTTTGAATCTACCCCGCTTCAGTCAGAGGGAAGGTCCGCAAAATCCCCTTCTGATCCATAAGCTGTTGATGGACGAGCTGCTGTACCATCATAGACACCCAATACCCCAACCTTAAACCCAAAATTCTAAACCCGAACCCTCAACTCTAAACCCTAAACCGCAAACCCTAATGCCCCCCATTGTGAGCCACTGCAAAGTACCATTGTAGGGAGGAACCCCTTTTTACTACATATCCATCAAATGGTAACCCTGAACCCAAAACCTTTGGGTTTAGGGTCTACCCTCGGAACCTTAATCCTGAAACCTTAAACACTAAATTATGATAGCTTAGTTCAAGTTCCTTACCAGAAACAAAGCCTTGATCCGGCAACTCTACACCCTAAGCCCTGAAGCCTAACCCCCACACCCAAAACCCCAAAGCCTAAACCCCAAACCCTAAACCCCTAAACCCTAAACCCCTAGATCCGGCCGGCGTTGCGCGCCTCAGCGGTCAGCCTAGGCACCAACATCAGAGATGCGGGATCCAGGCTTTTACTAGGTACCCCAGTTGTGCCCTTTTCCCTTCTTGTTTTGCGGTCTCCTTATTAAAGCAGAACATAGGAAAAAGGTGGAGAATGTAGTTTACTTAAGTCGAGTCAAGGTTTAGGGACCAGGGTTTAGGGATTAGGTTCAGGGTTCAGGGATTGATGAGGGTTTAGGGTTTAGGGAGTGGGGTTTAGGGGTCAGGGATTAGGTTTTAGGGAGTAGGGCTTAGGAGTTAAATAAGGGTGTAGGGATTAAGATTTAGGATTTAGGGTTTAGGGCCTGAGGCTTAGGATTTGGGATATAGGTTTTCGTGATAATCAAGGGACCGTAGGGTTCAGGGTTTGGGGGTTAGGAAGATTTAGGGTTTGGTGATTAGGGATTTCAGGGCAGGGACAAGTACCCAAAGCATGGGGCCCCAGGTGCAAAAATACGACAATTTGAACGGTTTTCGGCTATTCAAAGACCGAAGATTTGGGGACTTGGTGGTAGATCCCCCGAGGCCCAAAACAAGAAACACTTGGCCTCATAATACGGGGTTCCGCGAAATCTACTTGAAACTCACCTTCTCGAGTTTGTAAAACGTGGCGGGTAATGAGAGTGGAGGTTTAAAAATCGTATTTGTAGGTGCCTAAATAATTATTTTCCTAGTTTATATAGACCTCAAGACTATACGTGTTGTCATCCGTGCTGTTCTAAACACCATGAGCTCTAGGCCCTAAATCATACCTCCGTCCCATGTGCTGCGTGGCCTCCCATAGCGCAAGTCCTTGGGCCAAACGTGTTGCCCTGTCAGCTTTGCGGCCCAACTTCAACATAAACCCTACCTAGACCCCAGACCTTCAGTTTTAGGACCCTATAGTATATTTCTCTTGATGAAGTCCTAAAACTGAAGGCCTTTGGGGTCTAAGGTAAACCCTAAACCCTAGGTCTTCCTTTTTCCAGTCTTGTTTGCTGCAGCTATCGGAGCGTGGGGGTCTCAGTAACCCATATGCTCTTTGCCAAAAGGATGTTTGCGCATGTTGACATGGAACCTAGCAAGTCCTACGCCCCTAGCCATTCCCCCTGAATCTTGCGACTCTCTGCCCACAAAGCCCAGACCCTGCAATAAAGAATGTAGCTTGGAGCCTCATACGACTGGGTTACCATCTGATGACAGTGATATGTAAGAGAGTACTTCTTAAGCCGAGAGGCCCGCCAGATATGGCTTCCCCGCGCTGTTCCACAATGCCCCATGCATGTCAGAAATGGCATGGACTGTTGGTGGTGCTCTCTAGGTACTCCCTACAAAGACTCTCAAATTGGATGTCTGACGCATGTAGCATTTGATGGAATCCCCTTGCCCTTCGTGTAAAGACTTATCGGACATCTGTCGCATGCGGTGTGTAGTGCACCACAGCCCCTGTTTCGAAGCTGAGGTTCGTACCCCTTCCCGCCGCCGCCTCCGCCGATACACCCAACGTACCCGAGCCAAAACAGCTGGGGAGGACTTTTAGGGTTTTGGGATAAGGGTACTTAACCGTACTGTTGAGGGACAAAAAGCTCCATGACCAAATAAGCACCTAGACTCTCGGAATTGCGGTGTTGTGGTATACCTGGGGTCATGCAAGATTCTGTCCATCAAAAGTAGTATGGGGTGTGGGGCTGTTTTGGTCCATGTATTGTATCGTTCAGGGTTTTGGGATCAGATAGGGTTCAGGGTAAGATGAGAACCAATTGGCTGAGGAAGTTGAACATGAAATGGACGTTTGTTTTACAGAGGGGTGCTTTAAATCATCCAATGACCAATAGCATTGTTCTAGTGTGCTGTTACAGGTATGTGCTTGTACAGGTATGCTAAGGGTTATCCCGAGTGGACCTCAGACTTATACGTTATATAAATCGTCAATTACTCCAAGTGTCCAAGGACCCAAATGATAGGGTTTTAGGGCCCAAATGCTATAACATGAATGGAATTTGGGCCCCAAAGCCCTATTATTTGGGTCCTTGGACCCTTCTACGGTCCCCATATATCCCTATATATCCCCCTATGACCCCTTTAAAGGGACCCTATTATTTGGGTCCTCGGACCCTGAGGGTTATTTAGGGAAATACAGGATCAAAGGTTCCCAGATCCAGGTTGTCAGTTTGGTGTGCGCACAGTTTGCTAGCATAGACCCTAGACCCTAAACCCCAATCCTTACCCTAAGGGTCCAAGGACCCAAATAGTAGGGTTCTAGGGCTTAAATACCATTAATATTATGGTATTTGGGCCCTAAAATCCTATTATTTGGGTCCTTGGACCCTTAGGGTTATGTATGCCCCGTAAGGCTGCGCAAATCAGATTCTTCAGAAGCAAGCTGGCATGAGAAAGGCTAAAGGAATTACATGAGCCCGGAAACCCTAGGTAGACCCCCCCGTCCAGCAATAGTGACTATAAGGGATAATAAGGATTATATCAGGGCCGCTTCACATAGAAGGATTTTGTTGGTAACCCCAACCCACGAAGTTTGGACATTTTAACCATCATACGATAGTCATAGGGTCCTAATTGTTGGGGGTTGGGGTTACCAAAATCCTTTTATTCATATATTCCTAGTATACCACTATTACAGGGGTCCTCCTGAGCTAAACCCTAAACCCTAGCATGAAATCTTTCACTTTTATGCTCGAAGGCAGTTTCATCACATCCTGCTTTGGAGGGCCTACCATGCAATTTCAGGGTTTAGGGTTCATTTGGTGCAATAAGGTTGCTCATGCTTCAAATGGTCTTCTCGAGCGGCCGAGGATACAATTTCCATTTGTCCTGGGCTTGAAAGTTTTAGGGTTTAGGCCTAAACCCTAAACCCTAAACCCATGGTTTAGGATTTCGGGGGTTTCTGGGATGGGAGTCTAGTGTCATTCGTGGGGGAGGAAGCAGCGGACTCCTTCCTCGGGTCTTCACCAAGCGTTGGTTTCTTTAAAGAGCTCCTGCAAGGACACTACTGTTCGTAAGGGACCTGGGTCCTCAGGAACACTCATATAGCATCCTGCAAGCAATCCCTCTGAACAAAAACCCTGACTTTCAGAAGGATGTGACTCTCTAAACCCTATAGTCTCCGTTAAGTAGATAGAATCTGGCTTTGGGTATATTAGAATAAGATCCCCATATACCCCATATTCTATCTGCTTAATGGGGGCTATAATAGCGTCAACAACACCTAAACCCTAAAAGAAGGATGTGACCCTGTTGTAAAAGACACTCATATCCCTCCGATCCTTTTGCGCGGCACTTTCCTGCGCAGGAGGGTCCCCTGCAAGACCAAGCTCAACAAGGCCTTCTCCATGAGCGTAGAAGCCCAGCTACCTACATGCGAGAAGCATGTTTTGAGAAGATTAAGGTACCCAATATAGAGTAAGATTGTATCCTCCTGTTGGGGCATCGTATTATATATAAGGAATATAATCTTAATTCTTACATGGGTCCCCCTCTACCCCCTACATAAGCCCTGGAAACCCTAAACCCCAGAAACCCTAAACCCTATAAACCCTAAGCCCTAACTACATCCCCTTGTAGGCCCCCCCCAACCTAAAGTCCGTAGCTCAGGTATCGGTCTCAGGAGCTGTATCCTGATTCATAGTCTTTGGGTGTAGGGTTTAAGGGGTGCAGGGTTTTTGGGCACCTCAAACCTTACTTCTTTTTGGGTATTTGGGGTGTCAGGAAATTTGAGGCCGGTTTCAAGCAGCCCCATACTTCTGCACCATTAGGATCCCAAATGTCTACATACGTACGGCCTCTAGATTAGAAGGTAGTAATGTGGTATGGGTAAGTACCCCCTGATATAGCACCGGTTCCCGCTTATTTGGTGTACTGATGCCCAAGTAACCCTACTTAAGGGGGGGACTTGACGGGGGGGGTAGTATACAGGGGGGGTGGTAGGGTAAACCCTAAACCCTAGATTCCCACCGGCCTCCTTAGGCCGCTCCCACCCATTACTAGGGTGGTCAGACACTGAAGAAGCACGTCCGTACTGGGTAAGACAAAGGGAGGAGAAGCCTATGAAAAACGGACGTATAGAGCTTGTCCGGGCTCCTCCCGCACATCGGGAGGTACAGCTCTGCATCCAACCACGTCCAACATCTCTGCAACCTACATTGATTTTCCTTTGCTGGAAATACCCTAATCGCACCCGCATTTTTGGCCTCCTTCCAGGGGGGTCTAGAGGCCCTTGTGCAGACCTGGCCTTCACATGATTTGGAAAAACGTGCAGGCCGTTGCAGGCTCCTTGGAGGGCTTCTGGAGGCCCTGAGGTTTGAAGGCCTTTGGAAGGCCCCTGCCTGCACCAGGCCCGTGCTGAGGTTTTTAGCAGAAAAATTCGGATGCGAAAAGACGATCTTGTTGAGGTGGGAATTGGGGGCGTAGCCCTTAACCCTAACAGGAAGTAATTTGGGTGGTTGCCTGTGATGTCTCACAGCGGGTGGGAGTTTTGAAGAAAGCCCAGCTTCGATGGCTTGATCCACGAGGTTCGCTGAGCGCAGGATGTGCCGCCACCCACAGATCCCGGGAATTGGGGTGGCGCCATCGGGGCATGGATGCTCAGCCCTGCGCAGGCAGACACCCTAAATCTTAAACCCGAATGTAGAAGGGGGTGGTAGGGCGGGACCCCACGGACGTAGAGACTGAGGATCCTTCGTACGTCCATTCCGCAACATGGTTCTAATCACGCGGTTAAGGGTTTAGGGTTTAGGGTTTTGTGCTGGTACGCTTGTGTAGGCAATTCGTCCATGAAATCATGTTTTGGGCCTAAACCCTAGGTAGCTGAAGGGTTTAGAGGTTGCGGGTTTCGGGTTCAGGGTCTAGGGGTTCAGGGTTTAGCGTACTGGCACGTCGGGTAATAGCAGCTGAGACTCTAATCTGGAGCGCCCTTTTTGGAGTCGAAATTCTGGAAGTATTCAAGTTTCTCCCCAAATCCCGCTGTTGGGTCCTTGCCTAAATTCTAGACCCTAAGCCCTAAACCTTACCCTGAACCCTAATTGGGTCCAGAGGAACCCCCAGACTCCCTTTGTGAGCCTCTCATCGATGCGTGACGTGCCTAACCACCAAACCCTAAAGCGCGCATACCTCGGTTTAGGTTTAGGATTTAGGGTTAAGGGTGTAGGGGCCTTATGGTGAATTCCAATGTCCAGGGCTGTTTGGGATCAGCGGGCCTTTCGGGGACTCAATTCCCCTAAACTGTAAAAAACCTCCTTAACTGTAGCAAGCTCAAACCCTCAACTACCCCCGAACTAACATGGAACCCGAACATCGGCCCTGTGTAGACCACTACCCTTCTAAACTGGACCCCCGCTGTGCCTCGATCTTGTTAGTCGGCTGGAGGCGTGGACCCAGCCGCTTTACCTTCTTCACATGCCATGCCCGTTCTGTCCCATGGGGCTCACTTCGCCTCAATCGGCAGTCGACGGGCCAGAAGTCATTCCAAAATATCGGCTGCTCAGCCTTCAAAGCCAGCCGGACAGGCAAGGCCAAGGTGGCAGCAATGTCACGCACATGTTTTTGGATGATTGCCGAGAGGAGTGCAGGAGGCGGCTGCGGTCGCCTGGGAATAGCGCATGCAACCATCCGGGTGGCCAGGTGGCAGGTAATCAGGTAAGCGCTAAAACCCCTGCTTCTGCAAGCTTACAGTGCTTCCGCCACATCATTGCAAACAACATCAACCTTTAAATGAGCCATAGTCTAAACTTCTTAAAAGAGGTTAGATAGGGGATTTGGTTGGGGAGTGGTACGGGGACTGTTGAGGGGGATACGAGGAGTTTAGACAAAGGCTCAAATATAAACCCCTACATAACCTGTCTATAAGCCCTATACACCCCTTAGTTACGACTAAAAGAGCTACTATCAATATGAGGCTGAGCGGACATAGAGTCCCTTTGGAAAATTGATGTATTCCCTAATAGGAATAATTACATAAAGCAATACTGACTGTAGCTTATGTACGCCCCCCGGCCTTGAACCCTACGCCTTCAACTTGTTGGTAAGCAGACAAATGGAAGCTGCTATGCAGGGTTTAGCGTTGTGGGAGTGGAAGAAAATGTGGAATCATATGTATTTCAGTTATATAAGGATTATAACGGAGACGGATCAGAAAATGGAAAGTTAGGGAGTGGAACAATAAAATGGAACTTATCAAGCTATTTGGAGTTCTGTAGGTATTATAACGGAAATGGAAGAGAAAGTGTAAAGCTAAATGGACACTAGGGCTATGTAAGGGTTATCTGGGGATGCATAGGGGAATACAGGATTTAGTGTTTAGGGTTTAGGTAATAGATGGTTAGCATGGAATGAAAGACTGGGCTAATCTGGGCAGGGTCAAGGGTGGGAAGGGATTGTATAGGGACTACGACAGGGATCCCCACTGACTGCCTTTTTAAGTACCCCCCATGTGTGGTGCTGTGGACTGCCAGGGAGCATTACTCCATGCAGTCAGCTGCCCAGCAGGATCGTTTTTGACGGGTTTTTGTTATTGTGTGGGACACCTAGACCCCTCTCCCGTAGCCTCTCGTGGGATACCTAACTTTATGTTTGGTGTCTCCTATATGCACAAGAAGAAGTATCCCAGAAAAGGGGTAGGGTACTGGGGTTTAGGTTGAGAATTGAGGCTTAGGCTTCTTTGGGGCTGCAGGCCGAGGGGCTTGGGCCCAATGGGGATTTTGGGATTTAGCATAGGGTTTCGGGTTAGGTTCCCAAGAGGGCACCATACATAAGCCCTATATACCCTTTCTATGACTCCCCAGGCCTTCACTTCTGTAATGCCTCTAGACACTTCCTTCTTGGAAGTACTGTTAAAATATACGGGTTGGGTTGAGGGTTTAGTAGGTATGATAGACATTTGCGGCCCAACAGGCTAATTCCTTTAGGGTTTAGGGTTGAGGGTGAAGGGAAGTACCCACGCAATGGGATGGGCTTCATGTAGAATGAACGCTTTTCGGTATTTTTTTTGCTTTTTCCTTTCGGGTTTGGGGTCATCCTCCTCATGGTCGAGTGTTGCTGAATCCTGCGCATCCAGTATGGCACCCCTTGATTGTTGTGGCCACGCTTTAGAATGTTCAGGACGCCTTTTCCAAACCCCAAAGCCAACCCACTAAACCCCTAAATCTCCTTAACCTCCCAAACCCCCGAACCCCCTAACTCCCCTAAAAGCCCCTAAACCCCCCTAACTCCCCTAAAAGCCCCTAAACCCGAAACCCGGCTTTCCCTCGAGGCTCCTTCAAAGGATGTTGGAAACCAAAAGGGATTTCGGGCTTAGGGCTTAGTGTCCTGGAGCTAGTTTTTTGGGTTTAGGGTCCCAGGATTCCCGCATTTTTAAGGTTGCGCCCCCTAGGGTTGTAAGCCTAGTTTAAGGACCTTGTGGAAAGAAAGGTTTTTGGGACTACATCGGATATTTTGGCTTCCCGTCACCTCCTCCGACATTTGCAAAACGGCTACGCCAACTTGCAGAAACATACAAACAGTCCGAACTAATTATAGACTATAGTCTAAACTCCTTGAGAGGGGGTTATATAGGGGATTATATGGGGGACTACTACAGGAGTTTTGAGGGGGATGCTGGGAGTTTAGACCCTAAACGCTAACCCCATACTAGAGGGATGCAAAATGACGTCCGTCATCTTCGACAACTGAGTAGTATCTTATTTGGGGATACTATGGTACCCAATAAATATAGAGTAAGATTATATCCCCTTTCAGTGTATAGTATCTGATATAAGGAATATACACTTGCTGGGTTTACCTGCACCCCAAAAGTAGGTACAGTAATAGCCCAAATCACTTAAATATAGCCCAAAACACAATTATTTTACATACTTTTGGGGTTCAGGTAACCACCAAAAAAGCGCTACTCAACTGAGGGGAGCTTTTTACCCGCCTAGCTGTGCTAGCAGTCTTGAGGCTGGTTTCTGGAGAAAAGGCGTGCCAACAAAGAACATGTAGGGTTTAGGGTTTGGGGTTTTAGGGTTTCAGGGTTTTAGGGTTTAGGGTTTAGGTTTTAGGGTTTTAGGGTTTAGGGTTTAGGGCTTTAGTGTTTAGGGTTTAGGGCTTATTAAGCGGGATACTAGGAGTTTAGACTATTGCTCATATGCAGAATCTCCGATGCCAAGGGAGCCAGTGCCAGAGACTCCACCAGTTGGGCACAGGGCCCCAGCATGCGGTTTAGGGTTTAGGGTTCAGGGTTTAGGGATTAGGGTTTGGAGTTTAGGGGTCAGGGTTTAGGGGTTAGTGTCGGGTTAGGGTATAGGGTTTCCGAGTTTAGGGTTCAGGGTACAGAGTTTGGGTCCTGCGGTTCAGAATAGGATTTGATCATGTGATGGCCATTGGGTCCTCACTTTGGGCCCTAGGGTTACCAAAAGACCCCAGAAACCACCAATACTTCCAGATGGTGCCATCGATCAATCTAAGGCTCAAATAGCCTGAAAGCCTTCTATGGCATAGTCGCAAAAGCCTGCAAATATGAGTCCTTAGAGCCTTAGGATATATATATATGTATATCCATCATTTGAACAATAAGTTCCCATAGGCAAAAGAATCCATCGTGTCGAGTTTGCCGCCGCGCCGTCCAGTATGAGCCAGGTACCCCAAGGCACCTATGTTTCTAGCTTGTATCCTATCCTAAACCCTAAACCCATACCTCGTCAAGGGGCGGTAAAATCCTTCCAATTAGGGTACGGGACCACCTTAAACTCCAAACCGTTAACCCTCACTCATTTCAGGGCGAGCATTCCTGCAAATAGAGCTGAGGCCTCAAAAATTATGAGACAACAGGCCAGTAGCACCCAGAAGCCACATAAAACGAGAAGAACTAGAATCAATGACCCCAATTTAGTATGAGGATTAAACGGTAGAAGGATTATAGTCCCCCTTAGGTAGATAGAATATGGGGTATATGGGGATCTTGTTATAATATACCCAAAGACATATTCCATCTACTTAAGGGGGACTATCCCCCAACCCTAAACCCTAAACTCCAAATGAGAAGCTTCCATTTTCTTTTTCCATTATCCTAAGATACTCCCTACATTCTATCTAGTTAAGGGGGACTATACCCTAAACCCCAAACCCTAAACCCTAGACCCTATATTCTATCTACTTATGGGGGTATATAGGAGTTAAGGGTTAATAGGGTTTAGGGCTACAACGCGTCTGTTGGTTGTGCTCTTGGCTTCAGCAGAGCGGCCCCTAGGACCGTCCCGTCATCTGCAGCTAGAGGATGATTCAAGCCAAACGGTTTTGGGTTCAGGGTTTGGGTTTGGGGTTGTCTAGGGGCTTGGGTCTGGGGTTTGGGGTTTAGGGTTTGGGGTTTAGGGTTCTGGGTTTAGGGTTTAGGGTTTTGGGTTTTGGGTTTAGGGTGTGGGGTTTGGGTTTAGGGATCAGGGGACATGTTACCAGTCAAATGCCTTGACAGCGCGGAATTCAAAGAGCGAGTCGAGCTCAATCAGACCTTCGTTGCAAGGCGAGGAAGGAACGTGCACAGCGCCATGGTCAAGGGACAGACCCCTAAAACCCTAAACCCCTAAAACCCTAAACCCCTAAAACCCCAGACCCCTAAAACCCTAAACGACTAAACCTAATCCCCCAAACCCTAAAACCCTAAACCCTGATAGCCCAGCCCATGATGAGCCCAAATCGCGTCTCTACAGGCCAGTCCCCCTAAGGGTCCATGTTTGTGGAGGCCCAGCTAGAGTTCAGGGTGGTGTAGGCTCTAGGGTGGTTTAGGGGTTCAGGGTTGTAGGGTTTTAGGGGTTCAGG
>CAJNIZ010029224.1:50110-61059 GCA_905231905.1 Symbiodinium pilosum | reverse complement strand
CCCCAAAAGTATGTAAAGTAAAAGCCCTAAACCCATAATAACAGCCACAAAGGCCATTATTTTACATACTTTTGGGGTCCAGGTATTCAAAAAACGGTGAACTTGTTTGAGGTCGGCATGGCGAGCAAGCAGCGCCACAGGGTGCAAGCCGCCAGGCGCATTGTTTTTCTGGTTTAGGGGTGGGGGTTTGGGTTTAGGGTTTTAGGGTATTTAGGGGTTTAGGGTTTAAGGGTTTAGGGCTTAGGGGTTTAGGGTTTAGGGTTGAGGGTTTTGGGGTTTTAGGGTTTTCGGTTTAGGGTTCAAGGGTTTAGGGCTCAGGGTTTCGTTGCCCATCCTTGAAGCATCCGAAAAATAGTCTAAACTCCAAGTATCCCCCCTAGTAATAACCCTATACTGGAGCATCAAATGGAAAAGAAAATCGAAAATGAAGTGGAAACTGGGACTATACGGGGGATTATAGGGGTTATAGGGGTTATAGTCTAGACTCCAAGTATCCCCCTTAATAAGCCCCCCATATAATCCCCTAAACTCTAAGTCTAAACCCTAAGCTATAGTCTAAACTCCAAGCATCTCTCTGAATAAGCCCTATAAGCCCCATAACGGTTCCGCCTTGGGTCAATCCCCCACCCAGTAATGGGTACCACAAGAGACTATTAAGGTATATTAAGGGCCTATTAACTCCATATTAAGGAGCTACTACTATAGGGGGGACTGACCTAAGGTCCCCCATATAATCCCCTAAACTCTAAATCTAAATCCTAAACCATTAACTTTGAAGCGTAGCAGGCTCTCCATGTGCCTTGCACTTGCAGCCAACGCTGAGTCGCTTTCAGAAATCTTCTACAGGCCGCGGCTGTATTAGGGTCTAGGGTTTAGGATGATTTAGGTTTTAGGTTTTGGAATCTCAGGGTTCAGGGGTTACCCTAAGGCATTTAAGGAATCATAGTTCGAGGCCTCTGACGCCAAAGACCATACTATAAATGATTTTGGGTTATTTTGAGCCTTAGAGTTAGGACTCTAAACCCGAAACCCTTAACCCTAAAAGGTGTTTCGGGCGGCTACTTGAATTCTCATCGGACTTCGAAACTGCTTAGATCTGCCCTACGTTCCTACGTATACCTCAGGCAGCCCAAGTAAGACCTGCAAGGGGCTTGTAAGTGAGGTGTTAAGGTCAGTAAGATGTAGTCTCTAACTAAGTTTCGTGAACCCTAAAACCTAGCCCCCAAAACCCTAAACTCATGAACCTGTAGGAGGATGTCGGGCCTGGTGTTGAGCAGTTTGGTTTCGGGGTGGGGTCGGGGTCTAGGGGTAAAGGCTTCGGCTTCGGGTCGAGGCCTTATAGGGGAGAAAAGAATGCGTCTTATGGGGGTTTCCCAAAATTAGGGGTACCTACTATAATGGAGAATCAAATGGAAAAGAAAATGGAAAATGAAATGGAAACTGGGATTATATAGGGTATTATATAGGGTCTAGGGTTTCCCAAGAATTATTGCAGTAGGTTGAGGCAAGGTTCCCGTGACCGTCCGTAAGGAAGCGCTCCACTGATTGGGTGCTTGCAGCTGTGGGCCCGTGATTTCCTAGAATGACAATACTACACATGCATTCGCTGATCAATGCGTTTCTTTTCCTTTCGTCTGTTTGCATATACATATATACACATGTGTATATATATATATACATATATATATATACATATATATATATACATACCTACCTACCCACATACATACATACATACATACATACATACATACATACCTACATATCGGTTTCTGGGCTTAGGGTTTTAGATCCAGCGCCCAGGGGTCTAGGGTCAGGGGCGGGTTTAGGGTTTTGCATGAACTCTTCCTTATTTTTAAGATTCTACAAGGGTGCAGGGATTCCAAAACCTTTAAATCCCAAACTTTTCTATTGTGACACTTTTTTTTTCCTATTGGTTTCTTCCCGGCCTGTATAGTTGTGGGATTTGCTTCAGATGTCTCACACGTACCGAATGAATGGAAAACTGCCTACTTCTACACCCTCAACTCTAATCCTCACACACTCTGCGGATCCAAAATCAGGTGAAGTCCCCAAAGCCCGTAAGCCTAAACAAAACCAATGAGGCCATTGTTCGCCTTATTTCTGGGGTTCAGGAAGCTGAAGCCCCTAAACCCTGAACCCCAAACCCTAAACCTGTAATCCTTAAACCCTGAACACTAAACCTTAAACCTGTAATCCTTGAACCCTAAACCCTAAACCTGTAGTTAAAGAAACGACAAAAATGTACGTAATCCTTAAACCCTGAACCCCAAACCCTAAACCTGGAATCCTTACACCCTGAACCCTAAACCCTAAACCTTAAAGTGGAAAGGCATCCGGAATTTATGGATTTCTGCCGCAGCGCCGATATTACTGTGGAGGAGATTGAGGGTTGTTGTCTAAAGTTCCTCTTGTAGGGTTGTAGTCTAAACTCCTTAAAAGGGGTTCTATAGGGCCTTATATAGGGGACTACTATAGGGGTTATTAAGGGGGATACTCGGAGCTTTGACCACAGCTCATGTAGGTTTGTTTAGGCTTTAGGGATTAGGTTTCAGGGTTGTTCTAAAGGTCCATGGAGAGAAGAAGGCACCACTGGAAATTGAGTTCCTTCAAGGATGACCCCTAAACCCTAAATATGAAACCCTGGGGACCCGTTTTGCTGGACACTCCTAGCATCCCTTCTGGATTTATTGCAGAGACAGGCCTCCCTGAGCCCCAAAGTAGGTAAAACAATGGCCCAAAACCACGCGTTTTAGGGTTCAGGCTGTAGTTAGGGTTTAGATTTTCGGGTCTAACAAGACTTGTGTGTTCTAGCATATTTTGGGCTTCCGGGTACTAGTGTACTGAAAAAGGCTCTTGTTCTACATATTTTCGGGCTCCAGAAACTAGTTAGGGCATGACGTTTTAGGGTTTAGGTGTTCGGGTGGGAACCTAAAGCAGGCAAGTAGCTTTAAACAAGGATTATATGGGTCGACTAGGTGGCTTATGGCTTAGGATTTAGGGCGTGTAGGGGAGACTACCCAGATGAGAGTCATGAAAGCCCTAAAACCCCAAACCCTAAAACCCTAACTCCTACACCCTGTGCCCTCTTTAAAACCTTAAATCCAAAATCCTAAACCTTGAACCTTATCCCCACTATGACTACATGAGCCATCGTCTAAATTCCTAGCATCCACCTTATTGGCCCCTATAACACGCCCCTATATGTTCCTCTTCGCCTCTTCAAGGACTTTAAGACCCTAAACCCTTCAGGAATTTAGATGTTTATGGGCAGAACAGTTATATTGAGTCTAGGGTTTAGGGGTTAGGGGTTAGGATTTAGAGTTTGGGGTTTAGGGTGTTACGTGGAGTCTAGGGTTTACTTGGAGTTCCATGGCCATTTAACACCTGCTTCTGACGGAGAACCAAATCGAAACTCAAATGGCAAGTGGTGTGGAATCTAGGGGCGTACTACCCCAAACCCTAAACCCTAAACCTTCAACCCCAAACCCTAAAACCTAAATCCTAAAACATCCTAAGCCCGAAACCTTAAATCCTAAATCCTAGGCCATAAAACTTAAAATCAGACCATACCATGATGTAACACAGAGGTGTCAAGGTTCCTAAGTCTGGTTGTGTTTTCAATGCCATTAGCGGCCACCCAGGGTTTAGGGTTTAGGGGTTTAGGGTTCAGGGTTTAGGGGTTTAGGGGTTCAGGGTTTAGGGGTTTAGGGTTTAGGGTTTTCCAACTTGGTTGTGCAGAAGTCAGGTTGTAACTACCAGCAAAAGTAGCACACAATTACCTGTGGATCTTAACCCCCGAAGGTTGAATAATAAACCAACCCTCAACCGCAAAGCCTAATTCCCCCTCAACCTCCAAGTAAGATCCCCGGCTAGCATGCCGTGCCCCACATGAAAATCCACCAACCCCCTTTTCATTGAAACGGCAGCAACCTTTGTAGGGCCCTTTTTTGGGTCGCATGTTAGTTTGTGGAGGGTACATGCTAGGAAAGAACGACCTCAGCTTATGTGCAGGGTCTGCACGACATTTGTTTGATTTCAGGTATGCTATTTCTGCCCTAAACCCTAAACCCTAAACCCTGAACAATGTGGTTCCTGAACCCGAAGAGGTCGGAGCTCCTCTACACCAAGCCCTTAATTCGCGAACCTTTGAATCCCGCACCCTACAGCCCTTAATGCTCAACCGGGTTTAGGGTTAAGGGTTTATCCTGAATCCTAAAACCCTTGCTCCGTAAACCTCCCCAAATCCTGAACCTTCAGACCATTAATGAACCCCCTAGCCCATCGCCTCTCAACCTGACAGTAGACCCGAAACCCTGAGCCCCTAGACCCTAATCCCTGAACCCTACTCTGAACCCTAATCCCGAAACCCTAAACTCTGAACCCTAAACCCTGAACCCTAAACCCTCGTCGGGATGGGAAAGCCTGTCTCCGGCCTTGTCGCTAAGACATCTCTGCGGAGAAAAGGCCCGTTTAAAAACAAAAAAACAACTAAACCCTAAATCCTAATCCCTAAACCCTTAACCCTAATCCCTGAACCCTAAACCCTGAACCCCAAACCCTAAAATCCTGCTGAGAAGGATTCCATGCCGTCGGCACCTCCTCCGCAAGCTTCGGCGAGCACGTGGAGCAAAAGCAAACGCAGCGAACCGAGTTGACCCAGTCCTGAGATTACATGGGCAGGGTTCAGGGTTTAGGGATTAGGGTTTAGGGATTAGGGTCTGGAATTTGAAGTTCAGGTTTTAGTGTTACATTGCTGCTCCCCAAGGTTGCCCCTCGACTGGGCTTCTTGTTCATTAAGTTTGATTAAGGAGGACCTTGGGGGGTTTTAGTTAAGGAGGGGTGTCAGTAGGATCTGCATGTACTAGGTCCTCACGGGGGGGTAGGGTCGCAGGGGGTTGATACCTGAAAGTACTCCCTAGGGTTTAGGGTTTAGGGTTTAGGGTTCCAATACTCCGTGGTCAATACACTTTCAGCCCTAAACCCTCAACTCTCTACTTTCCAAGGCTTGCCTTTGTTCCTTGGTCTCTACCCTCAAGGATGTGGCAATGACAAGCTTTTCAGAAGAAGGGTTGTTACATCTAGAAGGCTACATATACCAGGGGTTTGTAGTCTGTGGCCCAGCCCAAACCCTCAACCCTAAACCTTATGAACCCTCAGCCTTAAGACCTCAAGCCCTCAACCCTAAAGCAACGCCACAAACTCTCAACTCCAGCTAAATTGCTATGGAATCCTGTACGTATTGCGCCGTGAGCATTTTCATGATGCCCGCACTTCTCTAGCTGGCGGCTTACACATGGGGTACCTGCCCCACCCGGTAAAGGTGGAAACAGTGGTTCAGGGTTTAGTGGTTGAGGGTGTATACCTCGTGCTCATAGACCCCTAGACCCTTTAATACGAACTGTACCCTAAGGGTCCAAGGACACAAATCACAAGGCTTTGGGGCCCAAAGACTATAATATTAATGGTATTTGGCCCCTAAAACCCTATTATTTAGGTCCTTGGACCCTTAGGGGTATGAAAGACTGTAAGTGTTTGGCGGTAGAACCCAGGTTGCACATCAGATGCTTTACCTGCGTGTAAGGAAATGAAGGCAGGAAGGCCACTTTCCATGTTTCAGGATGAAGCTGTGATCCGTGAAACAAAGCGGAGACATTATCTGTTAAGCAAATCAATTAAGTTACCATAACATAGGTGTATATGTACATATATATATATACACACACTAACTACTAGGGTTTCCTTCTTCTTATAGTAAGTTACTCAAGGTTCCTTAACAGTAACCCGGTTATAGCTGCTCTGAGCTCACTGCTAGACGCATTGCTTGTAAGGTTTGGGGTTTAGGGTTGGCCCAACAGCTGCAATGTGCACTGCCCCAGCAGGCCAGGTTCTACTGTTTGACTTGGGATGATTGCGAGCTCCCCTAAGCTGATGAACGATGAGCTGCAGAGCTCAAACCCTTCAACCCTAAATCCTACACCCTAAACCCCAGCCCCTAAACCCTATAGATCTTACACCCTAAACCCTCAACCCTAAAAGTCAAGGGACCGCCCTGTCATGCCCCCTTGGTATGCATGGTCCCTTGGCCTGGCTTCCGAGATTTCATGGTGTCCAAAGGGCCCATGAGTTTGGGTTTAGGGTTGAGGATGTAAGGGTTTAGAGGTTGTGGGGTTTAGGTGTTTAGGGTTTAGGGGTTTAGGGGCTTAGGGGTTAGGGGTTAGGGTTTAGGATGTAGGATCTTAGGGCTATTGCACATGGGTATTACCCAAGGATTAAGGGCTCATGCTAGGGGTCTACATGGTTTTAACCTTCAAGCGTAAACCCTCAACCCTAAACTGACGTCCAGATTACTTAAAACCTAGAACCTAAAGCCTCAACCCAAAACCCTAAGCCCCTTTAAAACCTAAAACCTAAACCCTCAACCTCGCCTCAGGAGGGAAAAAGAAACGCGAGTACACTCAGCAGGCGCGATTTAGGGGCCACCTTGATGGATCCCTAGCCTCTAAGGACTTTAGGAGGGACCCCTAATAGGGACCCTTGTAGATATAGGGGCTATATATTGATTATATAAGGGTTGTATATGGTAATGGGATTAAGGGTCCCTATTAGGAGTCCCTCCTAAAGTCCCTAGATAGCCGTTTGCCCTAAACCCTTAGGCGCTGTCTGAGCGACTCCTTAAGGGGGGCCATATAGGGGTTTAGGGTTTAGGGTTTAGGGGGAGTATATAGGGGACTACTATAGGGCTCATTAAGGGGGATACTAGGAGTTTAGACTTTAGCTCATTGCTTACCAAGAGGTTTGGAAGCAACGTAGAGGGGTCTTTGATAGAGGGGCTATAGCTATCCCCTCCCTCTAATGGGGTTTAGGGCTTAGGGTTCAGGGTTTAGGGTTTAGGGCTTAGGATCTCGAATATCAAGTATTCAGGATGTATTATACTTTACCGCATATTTGATATTAGGGGGTGGTCTCTTAATAATAGGGAGGGGGTTAGATTGCAAACAGGGCTTGAGCTTTACATATGCTCTCGGGGCCATTTGTCGAGCAACATTCGAAGCGGGTTTCCAGAACTGGGCGGAGGGACCCAATAGATTTTAGATCCCAACATTCTATGCCTGTATAGGGGCGACACCCAAAAAGGGCCCTGTGAACCACCAAATAATCCCCGTTTCCCCTTGATGCTCCATTGTATTGTCCGTTTCGTTTTTCCATTCTTGAAAAATCAGGTCCCTAAACCATCAACTGAGTTGTTTAGCTCCTACATTTAATGGCTTCCCCGTATGAAATACGGGTTCGCCAAATTTCCGAATCTGAAATCTGCCGCCAAGATTATATTTAAAGGGGTCAAGACTATAAAGTTAATTGCGTTTCGGATCCTTTGAATTGGGGTGGGGGTTGGCACGATTCTTACAAATAGGGATCCTAGATTTTGACTTTTTGAATGGTTTCTATAGAGGAATTTACAAAGAAGAATTCCAGCAACAGATTCCAAGTCCCGTAATTTGAACTGATCCCTAATAAGGCCATGGAAACAGTCCCTAATAAGGCCCTAATTTGGAATAGTCCCTAATAGCGCCCTAATTTGAAATAGTCCCTAACAAGGCCCTAATTGAAATAGTCCCTAGTAAGGCCCTGATTTGAAATAGTTCCTAATAAGGCCCTGATTTGAAATATTCCCTAATAAGGCCCTAATTTGAAATAGTCACTGATAAGGCTCTAATTAGACATTGTCCCTGTTAAGGCTCTAATTTGAACTAGTCCCTAATAAGGCACTAATTTGAAATAGTCCTTGTTAAGGCTAATTTGAAATAGTCGCTGATAAGGCTCTAAGTTGAAATAGTTCCTAATGAGGCCCTAATTTGGAATAGTCACTAATAAGGCCCTACTTTGAAATAGTCCCTAACAACGCCCTAATTGAAGTAGTCCCTAGCAAGGCCCTCATGTGAAATAATCCTTAAAGGGCCCTAACTTGAAATAGTCACTAATAAGGCTCTAATTTGAAATAGTCCCTAACAAGGCCCTAATTGAAATAGTCCCTAGTAAGGCCCTGATTTGAAATAGTTCCTAATAAGGCCCTGATTTGAAATATTCCCTAATAAGGCCCTAATTTGAAATAAAAGCCCGTATTAGATTTCATCGAGTTTTGTATGATTTTTATCCGGATTTTAATTCCCCCGCCTAATGTTCGGGTCGTACGATAAATACCCCTCCCCCTGATATCAAATACATGCGGGAGAATTTACCTTAGGAGGGGGAGGCGTTTAATGTTAGGGGGAAAGGATTACCCATGCAGCTACCTAGCCTTGATGTACTCTGGCTTGGTATTCAGTAACTTTCCGCATTGCGAGAGTTTCGTTGAAAGGTTGGCCCAAAAAGCGTCCTAAAGCCTAAACCCTGTTTAGGAATCTAGAGGTTGGGGTATCTAACGGTTTGGCGCATTTAGGGTTTTGGGGTTTTGGGATTTCAGGCGTCAGGCTTTAGGCTCTAGGGCTATTAGGGTTTGGGGTGGAGGACATTTTAATAGGGTTTAGGGTTTAGGGTTTAGGGATTTTGCACCGCGCTATACACCATGTACCCTAGGAATCACAGATATTGTCCACGTAGAGTGTTGCAAGCTTTGCTTCATCTACTGTAGACCTTCTCGGGCAATTTTTGGAGGCTGCTGCAAACTCCTTCTTAATTACCCAGACCCCCTAAAGGATCCTAAAAATGGAACCCCCACAATATGAACCCATTACTACATTGGGGTAACTAGGGGATTATTATGGGGTTCAATTTTTTGGATCCTAAACCCTAAACCCTAAACCCCATATACCCCTATATAACCCTTATATAACCCCATAGAACCCCTAAACCCTAAACCCTATAAACCCCTTGAAGGGGGTTCCATTTTTTGGATCCTTTAGGGGGTCTGGGTAGTTCCGGCCATAAAATGCGGGCGATGACGAAGGGACTCCGCTAGGAAGCCTAGGACGAGCTTGAAAGGGTTTAGGGTTTAGGGTATAGGGTTTAGGGTATAGGGTTTAGGGTTTAGGGTTTAGGGTATAGGGTTTAGGGTATAGGGCTTAGGGAATGACAAGGTGATGAGGGCTGCTTTGGGCTTCTTACGGCTTATTGGGTCTTGCTAGCTTGGCGGGGCATGGTAGCCCTACAGCTGGTAGTGAAAATATTGCACCACCTTCAGTAACCTAAATCCTGGGACTCGCGCAACATTTTAGGGATCTAAGTGGTGCAATATTTCCTCCTTTGAAAGTATGATTCAAGCAGTTGAATGGATAATGGAAGAAGTCGTCCCTTTGCTGAATAATTCGTAGGAGGTGCACTATTTCAGTGGCCCTACTGTGGATGGACAAAAATCCAGCATGACCTTCAGCATACAGTACACAGAAAAACCTATATAAGAAGCTAGGCATCCCGGGTAACGAAACCTTATGGTTTCTGAACTTAAAGCATCTTAATTTCGGACGTCATGGGCGGGCCTGGAACGAGGGTACACTCAATGTCTCAGCGAGTTTCCTTTTAAACTTTGCCGGTCGCACATGTTGGATGTGGTGCATCAACCATAGGTTGGTGCAAGATTTGCTGAATCAACACTTGAAGTGTACAGTGAACGAAGGGAGTTAGAGCTTTTGCTTTAACTAAAGGGTTTGGGGTTGGAGTTTAGCATTGACAGTTGTACGTATGAATATATACGCATGAAGTATTGACATCATTCGCGTGTCTGACTCTTGGGTGCCATGCATGTTAAAATCTTTGACTGACGAACCTACGGAAGGTTGGCTTGTCTGTCTCTTCTCCTGACCATTCACCCAAATCCTTAAACCTCAATCCCTAAACCCCCATCACTGAACCCCCATCCCTAAACCTTAACCCGTAAGGGCCAGCGAACCTTTCGCCAGGCTGCAGGTCGAGAGCCTTGCATACATTTTCAATTCATGACCCCTTGCGGGAAAGGCCCCTGACGAGGAAGGCCCTTCATGGGGAAGATGGGGAAGGTCCCTTACACCGGGGACAGCCCTTCACGAGGAAGGCCCCTTACGGAGAAGGCCTCTTACGAAAAACAAAACCTTCCCTGGGTACCGGCACAATGCTGGGGGGCACGGCTGGCTGATGCAGAGCGCCCAGGGGGCTTGATCCAGCTTTGTCGGAGGAAATAGTCCAAATCTCAAAGTCCAAGGCCTAGAAAGCTTCTTAGAACTCAAGACAGGAAGCGCAAAATCCAGAACTCAAAGCCCAAAATCCAAAGCCAAAAACCCAACGCTTCATCAATTTAATTTTAAAGCCTATGGTTTAGCGTCATCAGCATTCGAGGTCAGCCTGTCGCTTGCACTTGGGTTCGACCCTTCCTTACGTGGGCCGCTCGGAAAGCATGCACCGGCCCTGAGCCCTCGCCAAGCTTTGCCTGCCGGCTCGGGTTTTTTGCCTGTCTCCACATGGTAGCGCTCGCCGCTGCTTAACGCAGCGCCCACAGCTCGCTTCAGTTTGAGGTATGTGGACGACCAAGTGCCCGCGATATTGGCCGTGCTTCGGGTCACTCCCGCCGGCGGATCGCAGTGCGGGACCCCTGCCGTTGGGCGTCGTGGGGAACATTTCGCCATTGGCCCTCGGCTGGCCACACCTTGAGCCTGATTGCAAATTTCAGATTTTGACTCCGGCGAGACTCTTCCGGCCCCCAAGCGGCGCCGCTGGAGTTCGTCGATGTGCATTGATTGTTGTCATTGGTAGTGCCCCCTTTGCTACTGCTACTGCTACTGCTACTATGTCTACTACGACGATGACGACGACTATTATTATTATTACTACTACTACTACTGCTACTACTACTACTACTACTACTACTAGGTCCCCGGCGGGGAAAAAACCCCCCAAGAAACCAAAACACAATGATATCATACAATGGTATCAGAAGGTTTCCCCACTGGGCACCAATA
>CAJNIZ010029224.1:32180-50010 GCA_905231905.1 Symbiodinium pilosum | reverse complement strand
AAATAAGACATAGTATATATTGCAAGCCATAGTAGATATTAGGGTCTGTAGAGGTTACTCAGCTTCATCCATGCGTGGGAGGGTTTCCAGGCGCTTCCAGGCCGCTCCAGGGGGCTCCAGGGGCCTCCAGGGGCCAGGCCCCTCCAGAAATCGGCGAATTGACACCGCACTAAACCCTAATTGAAGCCCTTAGCATTTAACTTTTACCTTTAAATCCCATACCGACTTTACCCTTTCTATATCCTTCCTCCAGGTGCTAGATGCTACGCCCAACGGGCCACACACTAGATTGTACACCTTGACCCAAAACCCATATGAGCCCTGGACTAAATTTGTCCAAAACCTATATAGTCCCCTATAGGTCCCCCAACCTAAATTTCGTCCGTAGCTCATATTCTGAGCACTAAATCATCTTGAGCCCTTAGCATTTGTTGTTCTCCAAGATCCTCTGGAAGTTCGGTGCGACTGACGAGGATGGACAACTCAGGCAACGGCCTGCAAAGCCCTGTGGTTTGGGGTTTTAGCGTGTTTATTTAGGGTTCAGGGCTTAGGGTGAGGGACGTTGGGTTCGAATTCATTAAGTCATTGTAGGGAGCCCTTCATTTCTAACCACCTAGGGTTGGCCTCGGTGACGGAGGGGCTTGTGGTGCAAGGGCCTCAATCGATGAGGCTGGCGCGTTCTTCTGCGATGGTGCTTGGTCGCTTGTGTTGTTAGGCTTAGCTAGCAGCATGGCAAGACGCTGTGTTTCCTCAGTTGGAAGTGGGACTGCAGTGTCCCTGTCGCAGAGGGAACTCAGCTCAGAGCATGCTGCTTCAGTGAAGTTTTGTTTTGGGCTTTTTGGCTTAGATTTTGGCCTTGCTGGCCTTGCTGCTTTAGTTTGTTAATTTAGGATTCAAGGTGTAGGGTTGGGGACCTTGGGCTCGAAGTCATTAACTCAGTGTAGGAAACCCTTCATTTTTAACCACCTAGCGTTGGATTTGGTGACGGAGAGGCTTGTGGTGCAGGGCCTCAATCGATGAGGCTGGTGCGTTCTTCTGCGATGGTGCTTGCTCACTTGTGTTGCTGGTTTGGCTAGAAACACGGCAAGACGCTGTGTTTCCTCCAGCGGAAGTGAGACTGCAGCGTACCTGTCGCACTGGGAATTTCAGCTCAGAGCACTCTGCTTCAATGAGGCTGCTTGTTTGGCCTTGTGGCTTAGATTTCGGCTTACTGCTGTAGAGCTGTTGAAAACCGCATGCAAGTGTATTGCCCAAAATGCTATTGAACAGAATCGTGCACAGCAAAATGATACTCTAAAGCTTGATAATGCTTGATAGATACTGTATGCTTAGGTGCTCTGTAACATCGTTAGGCCCAGCATTTTCGGCAAAACCACACAGACATTGCACCAGTAACGCAAGCTTCGTGCTTAAACGCTCGAAGGCTGAATGGCGCAAAACACGGCTTCGACAAAGGAGTGCTGCGACTTTTTGGCCCGGGGTGCATTTGAGGTTCCAGAAAGCAACGCGTTCCTGAAGCTTGGCCGTAGGCACCGCCTTAGTCCCAGTGTCTGCTAATTGGGATTCACCCGGTTCGTGCTCAACCTTGAATAAGCACTCAAAAGCTGTTCCTCTAGCCAGTTCGGCAGTCACCTGCTGAGCCGTTTAGAAGCTGCATGGCAGACATGTTGGCTTGGGGGCGCACTGGGCAATCTCAACGATTGTGCCTTCACAGCTGTTGAAGAGCAAAGCGGGACAGCTTCTACAAGTTCACCTTCTCCAGTTGAAAGAGTGACCGCGGCTTGGCATGAGCTTCGTCAATAGATGGGCGAACCTTGGTATTAACTACTACTGCTGCACTGTGGCTTCGCGCTCCCGCACAGGCGAAGGACGGGCCCGTGTAGGCACTTAGCCGTGTAGGCATTAGCTCAACTTCCGATCCTTCAGCCCATTAAAAAACGGCCTGTAGTTGAGGGTTTGGTACGGGTAGTCTAGCAGGCTTTGGCCTATCCCATGAACCGTTTCAGGGGACGTTGTAACACAGCCTGCCAGTAAGCCCACAACAAACTGCAAGTTTGGCGGTGCTGTCGGCACCTGCCAAGCAACTCGCCAAGATGACGTTGGGCTTGGCGAAGGACTCGCTCAGCTTCGCCGGTTAAGGCTCTTCTTCTTCTGGTGTAAGCATCAACAGGTCTCGGTGACCCGTTGACCACGACGTGCTTCCCTTGTGGATGCGGGACAGCTCAAAGGAGTGCCCGTCCTCACCTAGGTGGATCTTCGCACCCCAAAACCGTACGGGTCTCATTTATTTGCTAGCATCCCCCACGGCGGTTGATTGAAGATCTTGTCTACGTAAACCAAGATCGCCGTAAAAATTGTACAGGGGTCGTGCTTGGTGATGCGCCAGAGCTCGTCGTTTGCTGATATTGCGTGCCGTCAACTTCCCACGTCACATAGACCATACAATGCCTCATCTATAGAAACCTGACACCATTGGAGTCTCACAGCGCCATGAATGTCAACTGCAATCTTGGAAGGTGTGACTGCAATTGGCTCACCTTTCCAGGAAGCGAGGACAAGCGCTTGGCAAATGTCTGCAGCGCCTGCAACCCGTGGATGCGGGGCGGGATATGACGGGATGGCGCAAAGGGCGACTGCATTTACGCCTGCGGCGTACAAATCCCAGACCTCAGCGCTAGGAAGATCCTTATCTTAAGCTTCAACCTGGTCTTCCATCTGTGACCACTACCGTCGGGCTTCACCGTGAAAGCACAGCGCCTTTTCTAACCAAGTGGTACCCTTAGGCAGCACGCGCCGCTGCATCACCCTAAACGCCTTCCTGATGCTCGCGAGAGTTTCGGGCTCTTTCTCAGCTGAGGACCCGTTTCGTTAGGTGTTCCCTTACCTTTGCTTAGCTTCACTGATTCGGCGCGAGCTGTGTGCAACACAAAGCCTCTGCCTTTGGGGGACCGGCTGCAAGGACTTGAGCTGGGGGCCCACTGAGGAAGAGCAGTTTCCTGCGGCCTTTGGCTATGTCTGGCCAACCCTCATTTGCCTCGCATCCTCGGGATCTAAAACCTCGGACCCTGCTCCTTTGAGCGGAGCCTTCCGGCTACATCCCTTCCGGGCGCCTTTTGGGGCTGCATGTTGCAAGCGCTGCTCCCTTTGCGCTGGCTGTATCTAGGTCTTCACCTGTAAGGACTTCATGTGAGTCCTGGCCTCAGACTTGAAAGCATTAGTAAGGTCAGGTCAGCAATTTGGATTGAGGCAGGCTGTGCTGGAGCCTGGGGCTGTGGAGCCCCTTAGCTTGATGGTGCCAATGTTGATTGGACTTGCGTGATTGCCTCACGGCGGTGCCGGGTTATCTTTACCTTTGCCATCTGCTTTACCCTTGGCCTTACCCTTGCTCATGGTTTTTTACCCTGCGCCTTGGGCAAGCCTGGACAAACATCGCTTATCCGCGACACGATTTGCGCGTTGGGGTATTGTCCGGCATGCCGCTCCAGTTGTACTTGAACACGCGCTGCTTAGCTTTTCGGCAACCCGAATCCTTATTACCAAGAACCTGCAAGGAATGCTGGCATTCTTTGCCTGTTCGGGTTCCGCCTTTGATGATGCTGCCTGATTTGCCTGCAAACCTTTGGCCTGCGGCTCCTAATTGCTGTTGGCATTCCGGACATAAGGATTGTCAGCCATTGCGTTTCGGGAGAGCGGTGGATGCCAATCGTTCCATCTCGCAATAAAACTCCGTAGCCGCATATTTATGGAATCTGTGGCCAGCTTAGACCCGATCTGCAGCACAGATCAGATCAAAGATGTGCGCAAGGAAATCTCGCGACGCTGCCCTTTCAAAACCTTCCTCCAGAACCCCTGATCCTTGAAGTGACGCCTGCTAGCCAAGCTCTTCACGTGTACCGTGGGTCAGGCGGTAGCAGACGAGGGTTTCCGCGTGGGTCTCCCAGCGCTGGGAAGCCCTGAGCTCTTCTGCCGCCAGGGGCCTGTACGCCTAGCAGGGGCTTGCGGCTTGGTCAATTCCAACTCACCATCTGGGGCACTAGGTGACACCTGTTGCTGAATCACACATCCTCCGGCTTGCCAGATGTAGCAAACCTTGTGTAGGTTCCTGAAAGTTACTGAGGGAGGACTCTGGATCAATGGCTTTGAGTTCAGGAAGGCTTGAAACTCTTGGCTTGACTGTTTCAGGTTCATCCGAACTAGCGGTGGCTTGCTGAGTCTTCTTCTGAGACAGAGCGTCCTGAAACTGGTGCATTCCTGGAACCAGCCCTGCTGACAGATCCTGATTCCCTGCGCCAAACGAGTGACTCAATTCTTTTGCAAGGGTAAAGGTGCTTGTTGGGCACGATCTCCTCCTATCCCGATGGGTACCAAACCTTATCCAGCGCGCTGAATCGGAACATGGGCGTGTCTTGAGGCTGCTAACCCAGCATTTCCGGCATAATTCTGATTAGAACCAGCCCTTTCGCGCGGCTGAACACCATTTGCCAAAGTTGTGTTCGCTGGTCCTTGGGTCCCCTCTGGCCTGTTGACATAGCTGGAACCACGTCTTGGTGTCCGTCTACACCTTCACCATCATGTGTTTGTGGCCCTGGAATCTCATCGCTAGGTGCGGTTGGGTTCACAACCTAAAGATCTGTAGGTTGGTCAGGTTACGTCTTCTTAGGAAAGAACCCATGGCGCAATTGGGCCCAGATTTTAGATTCGGTGCAACTCGAAAGTTGTGGTGTCCTGCCTCTCTTGTTAGCAGTTGCTACTTGGCACCTATTGTTGAGCAATGCTGTTGATCCTCCTTGGGCCTCGGGCCCGAACACAAGGTGTAAGAAGAGTTGTGTAATGCAAGACACTACTAACTAGCACCGAGGCTACAGCACATCATGGCAAAGAAGGGTGAACTTCTTCGAAGCCTATACCAGTTGCCAATCCATCTTCCGTCTGATTTTCCATCTGACTCCCCATTGCAATAAGCCATAAACTGCGCAACCGAGCACCCTATTCCCCTTTCAAAAGCTCCCTCCTCACAATGTGGAACCAATATATGCAAAAGGGGGCATCTGTAGAACCAATGTGTGCAAAGGGGGGCATTTGTATTTGGGTGGGGTGGGGTCGTTCAACAAGCCCTAAATCTAAAGCCTTAAACCCCAAACAACACGGTAGCTTCCATGTCCTTTCCAATCTCTTTATATATCCTTAGGAAAGCCCTTCTTGAGTGGAGGTTATATTAATTACGAGGGACAGGATTTTACATACCATGGGTCTCCCCAGCGGCAAGCCCCAAAACCTTTTGACCTTAAAACTGAAATCCTGCGGCTTACAACCCCTTCTACGGGACCTAAAGCCTGAACCCACCAACCTCGCACAGGGATCTGAAGCCTAAACCTTGCACGCCCTTTGAATGAACCTAAGCCTTATATACCAAGGACCTCTAAACTGCTCCTGGGGCCAGGAGTGGGATGAGTGGAACGCACAGAAGCAGGCTAAGTCCAATGGCCACTCCGAACAGGCTCCGACGGTGCTTAGGGGCTTTCTGTGGGTTTGGGGGTTTTGGTGGGTTTTGGGGGTGGGTTTTTGGTTCTTCCTTGGGTTTTGAGTTCAGTGTTTGAGTCGGAGAGCTTCGGTTTTTGTGTGCAAAAGTTTAACGGATACGGCTTGCTGGGCATGACGTTTGGAGTCTCGCATTGTGGTAGCACATGCTTTGGTTCAGGGTTTTGGTACGAAATTCTGAACTTGGACCCGAAACCTTAAACCTTAGCGTAGGGATTTTCGTTTTTGCAAAAGCGGGGAGCGCTGGACAGTTGTCGGATGCCTTTTGGGCTTTCTTCCAGAGTCAAGAAGTTGAGGTCCCAATTTCGTAGGAATTTGGGACTGGGCTGTAGGTTGTTGCCCGTTGTTTGGGCAGACGGCATTGCTTTCACGAATGGCGCCGCATCTCCGTCTAGTTCATACGTGAGTTGACAGAATGTCGAAACATGCAAACTGTGCAAACGTGTTGTTGGAACGTGTAGAAGATTTGTGTTGAACAAGCCAAACTGATTTTCGAAGGTGATTGAAATGCCGGATGAAGGTTCAATGTTGCTTTCCTCATATTTCCAGCCCATCCTGGGAATCCTGGTCCGCATCAGAAACCATATGCCCGCAGTGGAAGTTCTGGGGCAAACTCCAGCGGTCCGTTAAGCGGGGGATGTCGGGCGTTGTAGAGATAAGTCGGACTTAAGATGTAAGGTCTAGGTTTTGGAACGAGGGCCTTATCAGGTTTTTAATTCCCAAGAACCATTCATATTGTAGCTGCTTGGATGCTTATTAGAACCACCCGCGACTCAGACATTAGATGCCAGAGCAAAGCTTGGAGTTCAGGTCACCCTAGCCGTCGATCATACGACGCTAACGACGCTAACTCGAAAGTCATACGGTTGAGGGTTTCGAGTTGTAGGACCCGTAGACCCTATTTAGACTTTCTGCACATTAAACAGATCCAATGGAGATAACGGAGAAACCCTCGAGAAGGAAGGTTCCACAAGCTTCCTCACACCCCAAACCCAATACCCCAAGTCCCATGCCTAAATCTTGAATGCCGAAGCCCTAAACCCTAAACCCTAAACCTCGACGCCTAAACTCCAAACCCTAAACACTAAACCCCACACCCTAAACCCTAGACCCAAGTTTTTGCTTCCTGGCCAGGAGTTGGAGGACAGGAGTGCAGAAAAGAAGGAGAAATCCAATGGAGCCTCTGAGCAGGCTCTTGTTCATCCTCAGGGTTTGGATTTAGGTTCACCTTAAACCATAAACTTTAAACCTTAAGCAACCCTAATAAACCCTAAGCCCTAGATATTGAGGTTGGATTTAAGGTTTGGGGTTAGGCTCTGCCAAGATTTTGGGGCTAGGGTTCAGGGCTTAGGATGTAGGGTTTAGGGTTGGGGGGAATAGGAAGACCTGCGCATGGGGTCTTGGAACATGACCCCGAAACCCTAAGCCCTTAATGTTGCGAGTCTGAAGTGGTGTTTTCTTTGAGCTTGATTGTTCAGGATTTCTTGCCTGAATTTTTTGAAGTTGCGAAGCTAGGCTGAAGAACCTGCCAGAGGATCCGTCACAAGGGCAAGAACGAGTTATCTTTAAATCATTCACTAAAGAAGAAAAACACCTTACATCCTAAGCGCAGAACTTTAGTCCCTAACCCGGAATCCTAAACCCAACAGTTTTAAGGTTTCGGGTTAGGGTATATAATATAGCTTAGGGATTCCGATTGTTGTACATTCTCATCTAATTGGATCATTTTTTTTGGGGGGGGGGGAGTGGGGAGTTTCAATATTCGGGGGAGGGGATTGCTTCGGCTTGCAGCTCGAACGTCTCTATATTTTTGGCTGTCTGGTCCTCACATGTAGGGTACCCCAAACAAGATTTCTATGGTGACAAACATCCTCATGAATTCGCTATATGGGCGACTGGATTACTACGGATTCATATTCGAAACCCAGTACAGGTAGCACACCCAGAGCGTCCACATATACAACCATTAGGGAATGGGGACCCAGAATTCCTTTGATAGTATGGTATTTGGGGGGCCTAATTAATTCCCTACTAGTTGTTTGAGTGGACCCTCTGGGACAGGTTTAGGAGTTTGGGGTTTAGACTCTGGTTTCGAGGTGGGTGTCCCATGTGCCTCCCGTACCGCTCCTACAAGCTATAAGGCTTCAGTCCACAATTCGGTTTAGGGTTCAGGGTTTAGGGTTTAGGCTTCTTGGGGGTTGAGGTCATAGGGTTTGCAGCTTAATGTCTAAGATCTTTGTCAAACTGCCTGTGGGTTGCCCTCCCCGCCCGCCGTAATTGGAGTGAAAGCTGTGAATGTCCATGGCCGAATTGCAGACATTACAAGGAGTAAGTGAGCTCTACGCTACTGAATGGCCTGCAGAATTAGGGTTCTAGATACCATAGATAATTTGGGTAAAGGGTATCCCAAATAGATCTCAAGCGTGTAGGGTAGGCGACTTCGAAAGTTACGGGACTTTTTATTCAGACCTTTGCCAGATGCCTCTTGAAGTCTTGGGAATGCAGTTCCTGAAAGGGGGATCCTAACAGAAAAAGGAATCTAGCGCAGCTCATGGCCAGTAAGACCCCAAACCCTAAACCCGAAATCGACGTGCTGCAAGGGAGAAACAGTTAGGGGTCTGTGCTCTGCCCTAAGGCTCTTGGACCCTCATAATGGGATCCCAAACCTTAGCACCCAAGGCCCAAACCTTCCCCCTGAAAGCCCAACATAGTCCTAGGAGCCTCAGGGTAATCCCTAAACCCAATAAACCCTAAACCCTAAACCCTAAATCCCTAAATCCCTAAACCCCTAAACCCTAAACCCTGAACCCTAAACCCTAAACAAAATAGTCCTAGGAGCCTTAGGGTGGTTCCCATCTTCCGAGATTTTGGGAGTGCCTGCTGAACCCCCAAAGTATGTAGAACAATGGCCTTTTCGGCTATATTTCGATGATTTGGGCTATTATTTTACCTACTTTGGGGATTCAGGTGGCGCTGATTTTCCAGCTTTTTTGGCTTCTTCTGCGGCCCGCCCCCTTGAAGCCGTTGGGAGGGACGTGACGCTTGTAAGACCCTTGCCCTGCACCCGAAGTCCCCAATTCCTAGATCACTAAACCCTGAATTTTCAGGTGCGGGCTTCAGGGTTAAGGGTTCACATCCTGCATCCAACACGCTAGACCCTGAGCCATAAGATCGATGCGAGCTTGGAGCATTGAAACCCCCAAGCCCTTAACCCTAAACCCTGAATTCTGGACCCTGAACCCTAAACGCTACAGGATGGTCAGGAGACTGAGATGCCGCCGGAAACCGATGCCGCGGCCCAGGCGTCGAACTCCTTGGGGTTAATCAAAAACATGCGGTGGGCTTGAGGGTTATATAGGGGTTATACAGGGATTATGGAAAAAAGGGAAACTACAATATAGTATAGTGGGGTTATATAGGGATACTGGAAAAGAGAACGGAAAGTACTACTTATCTAGGGTGTAGGGGAGTTTGTCAGGAGAGTCCTGAAGGGTACCCGCCTGATGACCGCCCGCCCGCGAATGTCCTTGAGGTACGAGTCAGGGGTGTGGCGTCTCGGGTTGAGGGCTTCTGGATCCTCATGGAGAATTTTCCTCGAAACACCAGATTTGACCTTCAGTTTTTGGTTTCAGAGTAGTCAGCATCTCAAGCCATATCCGACAATGACCCGAGTTTAAGGTCCAGGGGCTCAAGGCTTAGGATGTTGAAAGTTTGGGGGTGTCAGGTTTTTATTTGGGTGATACTTAGACGCGACCATGTAGCTCTTTGAGATTTTCTTCTGAGAGGGTCGCCATGGTTTGCATATGGGTTGGGCGTGCAGGGACTCTTTGAACCCGTAAAACCCCAAACCCGAAACCCTAAATCCCAAAACCGTAAAACCCTAAACCCCAAAACCCTAAATCCCCAAATCCCAAAACCGCAAAACCCTACACCCTAAACCCCACACCCGAAACCCTAAATCCCTTACCCTAAGGGTCCAAGGACCCAAATAATGGGGTTTTAAGGCCCAAATACCATAAATATCATAGTATTTGGGCCCTAAAACCCTACTGTTTGGGTCCTTGGACCCTTATATAGTCATATATCCCTATATATCCCCCTTATCTACTGCTCTTGGACAGGATCCTTTCGCGGACCCCGCCCTGGATCCAGAAGCTCCTTGGGAGGCCGGCAGGTGGATGTTTTAGGCTTGTTTGCAGCTTATATATATATATAGATAGGGTTTAGGGTTTAGGGTTTTAGGGTTTAGGGTTTTAGGGTTTAGGGTTTAGGGTTAAGGGTTGGACCCCAAAAGTATGTAAAATAATGGCCTTGATGGCTGTTATTATGGGTTTAGGATTATTGCTTTACCTACTTTGGGGGGTTATATATTGGGGTTATATTGGGGTTATATATTGGGGATATATTGGGATAATGGAAAAGATATTGGAAACTACTATTTAGGGTTTAGGGTTTAGGGTTGGGGGTTTCCCAAAATTAGGGGTACCGTTTTGGGGGTCCCCATAATAAGGATTATAGTATTTCGGGGTCTATATTGGGGTTCCCTGATTTAGGGAGACTACCATATATATATATATGTATATAGATAGGGTTAGAGGAGGGCTTAGGGTTTAGAGGGTTTAGGGGGTTTGGGGTTTAGAGTTCAGGGCTTAGGGCTTAGAGAGTTTCGAGGGTTTAGGATTTAGGGCTTAGAAGTTTGGTGTTTAGGGTTCAGGGCTTACAGTGTTTAGAGGGTTTATAGGGCTTATGGAATTTGGAGGGTTTACGGCTGACAGAGTTCAAGGTTTGTGGGTCATTGGCTTCAGACTTGAGGGCAGGGCTTAGAGGGTTTAGGGTTCAGCGCTCATTGGGTTGAGAGTGTAAATAGGGGCATTCCTGCAGGATTTGCCGTTCTCTTCGAGTTTAGGGTTCGGGTTTCGTGATTAGGGTTTAGGGTTTGCCTTATACGTTCTACCTCTATCAGTGCCGCTTGTTGGCTTGTCAAATGAAGTACGAGTTATATGGCAGCCCCGCCACACCGAAACAAGAATTCTGCAAAAGCCCTGTGCTAGTTATCGGGCTTCTTGTGGTTGAGGCTACCACCCATCCGTGTTCAAAATCATGGCAACATTGGTATAGGCAGTATGCAGGTGGGGGCCCATAATCTCGAGACCACCCTAAACCCTAAACCCTAAACCCTAAACCCCTAAACCCTAAACCCCTAAACCCTAAACCCCTAAACCTAGATGCCGTTGCAGGAGACTGCAATGGCAGCGCCAGTGGGCATCGACGAGGCGGGCTAGCTTTACCTGGACCCCAAAAGTATGTAAAATAATGCCCTTTATGGGTTTAGGGTTTTAGGGGTGTAGGGGTTTAGGGTTTAGGGTTGGACCGCAAAAGTACGTAAAATAATGGCCTTTATGGCCGTTATTATGGGTTTAGGGCTGTTATTTTACATACTTTTGGGGTTTAGGTAGGCTTTATAGAGGGTTCGGTGTTAGACTCCTCTCGAGGTGAAGTAGAACACATCCACTTCATGGAGGAAATCCTGAAACCTAAGCAAAAAAAGCTACAGGGAGGCGGGGTGCCACCTGGAAGCACCCATCCTAAACCTTCAAACCTAAATCCTAAGCAGTGTTTCAAAACAGTCCTTGCCTGAAGGAATACTCACATGAGTTGTGGGTACTGCGCATTTTCACACACTTGCCTACCACCAAACCTTAAGCGCTAGGGTCTAGGCTTTAGGGCTTAGGGTCTAAGCTTTAATCGTGTGGGCGTTTCCTCAGGAACTGAGCGGGTAACTCTTAGTCTTGTCGAGTTCTTTAGCCCGAGGCTTGGCTGATCAAAAGGTTAACCTTGTTTTTGCTAAACCCTAAACCCTTTAAACCCTGAACATTTTGAACCCTAAACCCTTTAAACCCTTCAAATCCTAAACCGTAAACCCTTTAAACCCTTTAATCCTAAATCCTCAACCCTTTAAAGCCCTGAACATTTTAAACCCTAAGCCCTTTCAACCCTGAACCCGAAACCCTTAGGAAACCCACCAGCCTTTTTGCAGTACCTTGAACCTCACACCGAAAAAGCGTAGTGTTTAGGGTTTGGGGCTCTCATTGCTTCGAAGGTGTTTGCCTTAGCGTACATTCTAAGCATGCGGGCGGTTAGAGGTTTAAAGATTTAGGTTCAGTACTGCCCCCCTCAGTAACAGTTGCAGAATATTTATATAATATGGTTATATATAGCCCTTAATAGCACCCCTAAACCCTAAACCCCTAAACTCCCAAACCCTGAACCTTAAACCCCAAACCTCAAGCCCTTTTGACTATAGGAAATGTTGACTGTAGCTTACATAGGATGCTGCTTTGGCCGAAGCAGAATCCCTGGCAAACCAGGCTGAGCCTGTCTGGGTACGGGGGGAGGGGGGGGAGCGTTCTTTAGGGTTTGAGGGTGTGGGTTTTTAAGGTTTTAGGTGTCGAGTGTTCAGGCTTTTAAGGTTTTGGGGTGTTGGGGTTTTAGGGTGCAGGGTTTTAGCGTTTTAGGGTCCAGGAGTTCAAGGTTTAGGCTTTTAAGGTCTTAGGGCAGGGTGCTCTTTGAAATCTATAATAGGCCCTAAGGGTCCAAGTACCTAATAACGGTTTAAGGTTCGGGATTTGAGGGGTCAGGCCGGAAGGTTCAGAGTTTGGTGTTCAGTTTAGGGTTTAGGGTTTGGGGCTCAATGCTTATATCGTTTAGGAAAGTTTATTGTGAGTTTGCAGCTTGTTGGTGTTAGTACGGAATTAGGGTTGTGGGTTTCAGGTTTAGGATGCAAATTTAAAGAACTCGAATGGAACGGAAAATGGAAACGGGCACCGGGCAAACATTACCCAAAAACATATAGAGTAAGATTTTGCTTGGTTCAACCACCACAAAAGCGCCACTCTCTTGAGTTCAAGGTTTAGGGTGGAGGGCTAAACGCGGTTGAGGGTGTTAGGGTCTAGGATTTGGTGATTTTTAGTGTTCAAGTTTGAGAGTTCGGTGCTTAAGAGTTTGGGGTTGAGGGCTCGGGGTTACTCAGGGATTTTGCGGAATGTAGGGATGGGAGGTACCCCTAAAGATTAGCTGCGAAGCGAACATCTCTACACTCAAATCCAAACTTAAGGTTTGGGTTCTAGGGCTTGGGATATAATCCCTAAACTTTAAACGCTGCGGTGATTCGGGCTTGACAGATTCGGGAAACCCTAAACCCTAAACCCTGATGATATGGGTTTAGGGTTCAGGGCCTGGGCGGCCATGGGGGTCCAAGCGCCCAAACATTAGATGTCTAAAGGTGCTTTCGAAGGGGGACATTGGGGTTAAGGGTTTAGGGTTTAGGGGGCTATATATGGGGCAGGTGTGGGATTTCTTTCAGATGATTACCTTGGGTACTGCCCCCCCTCAGTAACAGTCGGATAATAATTATAATATGGCTATATCTAGCTCTTAATAGGACCCCTAATATAGACTGTTACTGGGTGGGGGCAGTACCCAATGATTACCGGCCTTAAGCCCGAAATACGAAAGCCTCAATGCTGAATTGCTGAACCTTAAACACACATCCTTGATCCCTAAACCCTACACCCTAAACCCACCGCAGACTCTGAACCCTAAAAAAAGAGAAAAAACAGTCATGAGGGCTAGGGCAACAGAATTCCCTTCATTCATCAAAAGTTCTCATGCAATAACTTCTGCTGGGGTCCCGAGGTTTCAAAGGTCTACTTGGATGTACAGAGGGTATACTGCTTAGAAAGCACATCCGCTAGCATAAGGTACCCTACAGCCTACCCCTAACCGTCCAAGGACCCAAATAATAGGGGTGTAGATCCCAAATACCATAATAGTAATGGTATTTGGGCGCCAAAAGCTTATTATATGGGTCCTTGGACCCCTAGGGTACACTCTATGGTGGCAACCCTTTGCAAGTGCCTGGCCTGACTTCGATCCCACCCTCGTCGGCGGCCTCGTCCACGCAAAAAGAGCAGCCGGCCTGCCGCTTGTGGAGGCCAGACAGCAAACTTCTAGCTACGCAGCTGGCCACGCTGTTCCTTGCATTCGGTCTGCCAGCTCATGAACACTACAAAGAAAGGCGCCATGTCGCGGTGCCTGTCCTTCATTTGGGACCGCTCTGCGGAGACCCTAAACCCTTACCGCATTAAAGCTTAAACCGCGTTTACGAGACTGGTAGATCAACCCGACTTGAAGGTTCACGGGACTTAGGTACTCAAGGTTCAGGGTCTTGGGAGGTTTATGGGATAAAGTAAGTGCAGATAACTGCACTGCGGACCCTGCAAGACAAGGTGTTGAGGCTTGGGGTTTAGGGTTTAGGAGTTTTGACGGCAATGGTTATGGTAGGACACACCTCAGTCACAAATAGTTGCTAGGTCGCATGAGCCTCCAAGAAGCCCTGGTCCCTAATCCCTATAAACCTCTGCCCAGAACCTCGAACCTCAGACCTAAATCTGAATGGTAAAAACTGCTGAACCCCGAGCCCCTTGATTACTGTAGCCAGGGAGCAGGGTTTAGGGTACACCAGGGGCCCTAACCCTGAGGGTCCAGGGACTCAAAAAACATGATTGTGTTAGGCACCCAAAGCAAAATCTGCATGGCTGTTAGTGTCTACAAGGATGATGTATTTGGTACTTTCTGAAACCATGGACTACCATCATAAGACCTTAAATACGATACTGCCAAATACGATACTGCCAATGCTAGCCAATCACAGCAACTGGACCAATGTTAGGGATTAGGGTTTAGGGTTTAGGGTTTAGGGTTGTGGGTTTAGGGTTCAGGGTTTAGGGTTTAGGGATCCTTTTACATTTTTGGGGGTATGGGATTCCTGACATGTATGTAACAGGATCCTTCTTCTTCCTAGGATGGTGTGGGCTAAGATAACTGATGCGTGAATTTTGCAAAACCTCGCACTCGGTCCTTGGAGCCCCTATAGGTTTGCCAATCTCAGAAGTGCAATCTCTAAACCCTAAACCCTGCCTGGACCTCCAAAATACCTATACTGATTGCCCTTTCCCCTAAAACGATGGTATATAGGCCATTATTATGGGTATTTGGGTGGTCCAGGTAAACCCTAACCCCTAATCCGCTGTCCACCGTCGTTGGCTCCTTGAAGCCTTCTATGGTAGCTTTCCAAACTTAATGAACCGTTTATGTATCCCAAAAGAGTATATTCCTTATTATGTATAAAGACCCACCAAACAGGACGCGTAATTTCGGAAAGCCCCTATATCTCTAATGTCCTTACCGTGGGCCCCTAATATGGGTCCCAGCCTCTTTCCCGGGTCCTAACTTTGCGCCCTTGATTGAGCCTGTAGGGTCTGTGAAACGTTAACCAGGGGCCCATAACTCCAACCCCAACCCTCCACCTTTTAGGGTTTAGGGTTTAGGGTTTAGGGTTCTGTAATTCCTCACCTGAGTAGTATTTTATTTGGGGATACTATGGTGCCCAATATAGAGTAAGATTCTATCCTCCTTTTGGGGTATCGTATTTTATATAGGGAATATTATCTTACTAGGTTCAACCACCAAAAAAAACTCTACTCACCTTAGAATATGTGATAACTCAAACCCATGTTGGGAGTCAGGCAGCGGCGGAGGCTGAAGCGGAGGTCGAGGCTGCCAAAAAAGAGGCGCAGAGCGGGGGTGGCAGGTATAGGGCTTAGGGATTTAGATTAAGAGTTTGGGGTTTAGGGCTTAGGGATTTTTAGACTTAGAGTTTGGGGTTTAGGGCTTAGGATTTTTGAAGTTTGGGTTTGGGTTTTAGGGCTTAGGAGCATTGAGTTTAGGGTGTGGGGATCATAGAGTTTAGGGTTTAGGATGTACTGGTCAGGATTTAGGGTTTACGGTTGATGGACAAGATCCATTGTGACCTAAGTTTTACTGTGGTGCGTACCATAGCTCTCAGAGTCTGTGTCATGCCGGGTGCTTTTCCATGTAGCCGTAGGGGTACGATGTAAAAGGGCTGCTAGCGTTTGATTGATACTTCCTCAGTACGGGTTCCTCTTTAGGGTGCCAGTCTCCATTCTTTCGTAGGTATGACGTGATTCTTGAGGGACCTTGTGGTGTTGACCCTAAACCCTAAACCCTAAAACCTAAACGCCTAGACCCCTGAGGAGGGTTTAGGGCTATTATTTTACATACTTTAGGGGTTCTGGTAGGATTGAGGATATAATTCCCGTTTTTGGACACCCCAAATACGGGCCGTGGGAGAATGGGAAGCCAGAAAATGCCACAATTTGGACAACCTAAAACATGGAACCACCTTCGCTAGTCTTTACAGCGCAGCTTTTCGGGTCCTATGTCCCTCAACCCTAAAGCCTCGACCCAAGACCCTCTACTCTAGGACAAACAACCCTAAACCCTAACCAGTGCAAGAATGCAGCTTAAAAGCAAAAGCGACGAAACCTCCGTCAACACCCCAGAGAGGACCCCTGCATAATTTCCATACACCCCTCAACCCCGCTTGGAGGCTCATGGACCCAAGCCCGAGAAGCTTTTTAGCCTACATCCGCAGATACTCAGAGCATTTGAGTAGTATCTTTTCGTGGGGATGCTACAGTCCCCAATATGGGCGTTTCCTCAATCAGGGGTCCCATGTGGGGATTCCTAAATGGAGGTTATGGTAACTGGAGTTCTTCTTGTAGAGCAACATTCTCTTCTCTGGCCTGCTGTGATATTCCAGATTCACCCCCGAAGCACTGATAATTGAAGCGGCATCCGACGGCTACCATGGATTCCCCACTACCACCCACTATACTACCCTCTAGGTTCCCCCGTTTTTGAGGCTCTTCCAGGATCATTGCTGCTGACCGAACTCTAAAGCCTGCCTAAAACTGTCAGATCCCAACCGTGCGCCCGTAATTTACGTAGGCCCATACCTGTTTCCTAGATCTTTACTATGGGCCCCTGATAGGCAACATGGTTCCAAGCCCGAAACGAAAACCCTGAACCCTAAACTCTAAACTCCTGCAAGAACATTCAAGCCTGCGAAGGCAGCAGCTCTAGAAGCGACCGAGATCGCGGCGCAAGAAGCGAGCGTCTCAGAATTCGTCTACTATAGGGTGGCTAAGATACCTTTACAGGGGGGTATACGGATATATCGGCATTAAGCTTTGGGCGTGGAGACTAAGAAACCTGCATGACAGTAAGTACCTTATATCTAGTTAGTGTGTTGGTAATGGGGGCTTTCAAGTGGGGCCCTAGGGTTGCAACACCTATGAAAAAGCACGAAACGCGCAAACTAAGCAGAATTGGGCGCATGTGTTGCGTTTTGAAGTGTTTTGCACGCGTGCGAATTTCACCAGTTGTCCCTTCGGTGCTGTTTTGCGAGAGGTGTGCGCTGCCACCATCACGAAACGGCACAATTGTAGACAAATGCGGTCTGTTGTCGACGTGCGTCCTACGAACCCATCAAAACGTCCCCATTACCAACCCACCAATGTAAGATTTTTGGGTGCCAACCCAAAACCCTAAACCGCAGCATTTTAGTATCAACCCTAAACCCGAAACCGTGAACCACAGGATTTGTAGTATCAACGCCAAACCCTAAATCGTATGAACCCTAAGGCTCCCAGTCTGGGACTTTACTGTTCAAGAGCCTTTGGGGTAGGTAGGTGAACATTTGTTGTAGGGTTTAGGGTTCAGGGTTTAGGGTTCAGGGCTTGGGGCTTAGGAATTCGGATGTAGGGTTTAGGTTTCAGGAATTGGGGTTTAGGGAGGGTTGAGGGTTCAGGAATTATGGTTTAGGGTTTACGGTTCAGGGTTTAGGGTTCAGGAAATTCGGTTTAGGGTTCAGGTTTGTTTTTTTCTGGGTTTAGAGTTCAACCTTAGGGGTTCGGTGCCTAGGGCCTGGGTGTTTTGGGCTTAGGTGAAATATGCGTTGGGGTATGCAGGGTCAATTTAGCAATACTGTGGACGTCTGCAGAATAAGTAAGTATCAACAGGAGGAAAATCACATGCAGAACCCAACGGACATTGAACATGACGCTGAACTATTGTAGGGTGTACAAGGATGAAATAGCCCATATCTGAAGTGAACAGGCTGTTACTTGGAGGTTCATTGTACTTATAACCTACTTAGTAACTGTAGTTATAACCAAATTATATCTAGGGTAACTGTGGTTATGGGATTTATAACTGGGTTATAACTACAGTTACTAAGTAGGTTATATAGTACAATGAACCTCCAAGTACAAACATTATAAGGGCACAAACTTAAAGTCTCGAGAAAAGTTTGGCCGAGGTGCCGGAGATGTCCGCAGCTTCTGCAGTTTAGGGTTTAGGCTTTGGG